>JASAND010007035.1:0-43101 GCA_030248195.1 Trissonchulus latispiculum
GCAAACCCAGCTAGTTCTACGTCTAAAATCAATGCAGTACAATAGTAGTCATGGAACCAATGAGACTAAACAATATTCAGCTGGGAAGAAAGCCTAAAGCTGTGCAAATTATGTGTCAGCGTCGTATAAAACTTGACCCAAAGTTAGATGTTTGAAAGTTTTTCAAAAATCTGTGATATAAGAAAATCGGGTGGAAGCTCTTGACCCGGTGACCCAGTCCAAATATGACCCAAACTGAAATGGTGACCCGGTTGTACGACGATAACGTTGTATTACCTGTTCTTTTCCTGGAATCCTTAGTTTTGTAAGGAACTGTCTCAAATTGAAAATCAAACTAGCGAAGTAGCGAGAATGGGCTGCAACCATACGTGTGTTTGGGGGGGGGGGGGGTTCCACCCCCCCAGACCTGAGCTCACCCCCCCAGAGGGGTCCCTCACCCCCCCCAGAACTTCCCCTCCTGCACATGTCTGGCTGCAACTGTATAAGAACTGTTAGTAATACAGATCCCAGTGACCCCCCCCCCCCACAAATAGTACCTTATACACATTTGTGTACCATCACTCGCTTGTATGTTTATTATGTTGAAGCCAAAACGTTCTATCAGCAGCTGGCCCCCTTTGAGCTTCAACCAACATATTGAAACATAGAAGCGAGTGATGGTGCATAAATGTGTACTAGGTACTCATTTGTGGGGGGTGTGTCATTGGGGTCTAATTTGTGGGGGGTCAGCCGTTATCGTTCAGATCATGTCCCAAGCCTAATAACTAAGAGCTTGACGCTTGTCACACTCTTAGTTATTGTGTACTCTTGGTTATCTTGTTCTTCGGTGGTACATGACTTCCTTCTTCTTTCTCATATACTCACTGTCACTGGTTTTTAACTGTGAAGACGTAAATTTAGACTGCGATTTGAAGTTACGGGGCAGATTTCGCCATTTGCCACTGTAGTGTTCGGTTTACCTTCGTTACCGATCTTTCTAAGTTTAAAATACGGATTGTTCTGTGAGATTTTGAGTATTACATCATGTGATCAGTTGAGAGAGAACCTCCAGGGCATGGGGGTCGGCCCACCATCGTTTCGGATGGCTTAAACGGGTTTTGTCTGCTTTGGACGCATAACTCGCCCCAAAAAATTGTGTTGTTTGGACTAAACTTGGAGACAGACAACCTGTCGTCTTTCTGTTTCAAGAGTGTTTTGGTCAGGCTCGACGCTTATATACTGCACCGTTGCTGAAACGGTGAAGTCGAGTAGTCCCGAACAGTGGCACACCTTGGAGTTTCTGATTGGGGGCAGCGCCAGCGTAATCAGAAACGATTTCGAGAGATGTCAAAACCCGGTGGATGGCGGATGTACTGGGCGCAATAAAGGCTTAAATTCGCGTAGCAAAATTTTCCAAAAGGCTGGGCTACCCTTTTGGCCCCCAACCGGCCCCCAGGGCCGTCCGAGTGTAGGTTTCCCAGACGGCCCCGGCACTATGCAAGCGTACTTTCTTAGGAACAACTATTGCAGACATTGTTTTCATTTGCTATCTTAAGAGGAACGTCTAATTACGTACAAAAATGAAGCAGTACAAACAAGCAACTCGGTTAATGTTCTTGCCATTGTAGACAGGTTAAGCAAAAATTCAATTTGATCGCAAAACGGTACCAAGTCGTCAACCTGCAGTTGGCAAAGCCTGACTAGAATGGAGCAGATTTCGCAAGTAAACTACGTTTTTTGCTTCCTATGTGATCGTCCTTTACTCGACCCAGTTATTAAGAGATAGGGCGCCACGACATCAGGCGTAGTAGACTGTAGACAGACAGCAGCCAGCCATTCAAGACCAAAAATTGCAGCATTGAGAAAAACTTTGTGTGTAATTATGCGTTATTCTTTAGGTTTGAAAATATATACAAAATTTGACAGCACACTACAAGCACTACAGTAAGCTCAAAACAGTTAATTTTATGCGCAGGTCGCGAAGCTAGCGACATTTCGCTAGTGAAGTTAGCGAAAGACTTAGTTAATTTGGGGATTTTCCGTTTTATCGACCACAAATTGGCACAAAATTTTTGAAATCTTTTTAGATTCAAGATTTTGTGCCATCGCGAAGTTCGCTAAAGTTCAGCGAAGTTGGCATAATCTTAGCGAAGTTTGCGAAAAGTTTATTTTGCATAATCAGGTAGTGCGCGTTAGCGAACTACCTAGTTTAAAATTTGCATAATGCTGAAGTTCAGCAAATAGGTATAATCTTTGCGAAGTTCGCGAAACGTTTATTTTGAATCAGAGTTGGAAGTGGACAAGATTTTCAGTGTCCACGTCCACGTTTGTCCACGCAGGTCTTGTCCACGTCCGCCCGCACATGCCCGCATGTCCACGCTTTTAAATTTTGTCCACCAGTGCCTGCATTTCAAAACAAATTTTTTAGTAATCCAGTTTTAATTCTATATTAGTGCCAGGATTTTTTAGAATTACACTTTGCTTTTTAGTGTGCTTTTTAAGCTGGTGTTTTTTCTGGAAATTTACTTATTTGCAGCATAAACACGTCTTCATGGGTTTTTGTAGCATTTAATACCATATGTAGTACACTGTTTTCCTCTGTTCCGGAGAAAGAAACAACATGTATTGCTTTTCTCTTCGCACACAATGATATTTCATTCAAATTACTTAAATTAAAGTCTTCCGAAAATGTTCAATGGCGGGAGGAGAGATCTGGGGAGTGGGACCTTCCAGACTTTGAGACTTTCCAACAATTCCAAAAAATCAGGTCAGAAAACCTTTACTCTTCCAAAGTAAGAAGATATTATGTACATTCAGAATTGGTAGAGATAAACGTACCAAACGAGGTAGGGACATACGTGCCAAATCATATTGGCGAATGGCAGCTGTGAAGCTTGGGCCTAGCAGTCAGTAGAAATTTTTAATTAATTATGTTGGAAGTTGCGAAAAATGTGGGGTCGTGCACATAAACGCGACGGCTGCACATGGCTGGAAGGCAGATATGATCTGAGTACCCAATATTTTTTTGACCACACCCATGCTCTATATCCTCGCCAAAAAGTAGGCCAATCGGATAAAGTCGAGGCAAACCTTTAGCACCCCCCCCCCTTAAAGCCCAAAAACGCCCACGCGAACCCGAACCAGCACCTTAAGCATTGTAATTTTGTGAAAGGAAATATGTTCATTATAGTTCCTTTTCCCACCAAACATCAAGTACGTAATATAGTATCACACCAACGCCTGCAGGTGTATAGTATTAAATCGATTTAAAAAGAAATGGGGTCAGCAAAGCTAAAACGTCACTATGCCAGCACAATAAACCATAACAATGGAAAACTAAAAATAGCCAATATTAAAATGATTATAGGTATAATGCTATGTTGAATTTTAACGCTTCTTATAAAAAACGGGTGACGAAAATTTTGTCCACATTTGTCCACGTTTGTCCACGTGGACAAACCCTCTGTCCATGTCCACTGGACCCGCGGGTACCCGCGGGTACCCGCGTCCACCTTCCAACTCTGTTTTGAATAATACGTAAAGTTTGTGCATAATTTTCATGATGTTCGCTAAGAATCGAACGAAGTTCGCATAATTTTCGTAAAGTTCGCGAAGATGTTTGCGACATTCGCATTAATTCTCTCGCAAGTTATGCTAGCTTCTCGAGGCAGCATATCTTGATTCTGAAATAGATTTTAAAAAGTTTCTGTTAATTTTTGGTTGGTATAGAGAAATCGCTCCAAATTAACGTAGCTACAGATATCGCACGGTTCGCCAACTTTTTCCGTGAACTTTTCTGATTTAACGAAATGTCGCTGGCTTCGCGAAATAAGTAAACTTCTTGAACTTCGCAACCATTTTTGTTTTGAGCTATTAGGGTATTTTTAGGGATTTTGGGGCTTCAGGTGGGATCCGGCTCCAGGGGGATTTTTTGGAAAGATAAGCCAAAAATTGTTATTTTTTGGTGTATTTTGCACTTAGAAACGCAAAAAAGTTCTCAAAAATGCCTGGATGTACGTTAAAAATGGCCATTTTTACGAAAAATCTTCGGCGAAGCATGAAAATTGTTGAAAATTGGCCTCTGAACATTTTTAAAATTTGCCATTTTTGACAAAAATTTGGGCACCAAAAATACCACGGGGGAAGCTATAATCCCGGGAGGGGCGATTTCTGGGTGGGGGTGGTATTTTCGGGGCCTTCAATTTCAGGGGCGAGCGCCCCCCTGCCTTGTAAAAATACCCTAGCTATTCTGTAGGTGTCAAAAAATTTGTAAAATTACAAATATATAAATCTGCTTTAAGTAAAATTTCTACAACTGAAAATACCAGGTTCAGACAGGGTCAGAGATCCTTCCCTGTGACCCTGTCCATATAGTGACCTAACTTACCCGGTAACCCGATTTCATCTCTGGTGGGGTTTGTCATTTAGGTTTTTAGACTGCCGAAAAACCACAGATTTCTTTGTATATTATTGTTTGCAGGAGTCTTCTGTAAAAACTACACGTTTCTTTTAGAAATGTATTGGGGCCTAAGGGGCAAATCAATAATTTTTTAAGAATTTTAAATTGTTTGATCCCTCTTAATAGGATTTGACTCTGCTCAGTCTATCTAAGTATGTATATATGTATGCGATAATAATATTTTAGGTTCAATTTTATATATGCTGATCACTGATTAATCATAATGATAAATTATACTGTTGATTGGGATTTGGCCAAGGCAAAGTCAGCGACTGGTGACCGTGAGAAATTGCTGCTGTATGAAAGCGTTGATACAGGATTGAGGGTGACGCTGGCTTTGAACTGGCAGAGGCTTGAGCTTTCCTTTACAGCAACCAGGATCTATAACGGATGCAGATTCAGGTTCACGATTTCGCAGTTCCATGCTGCCCAAGGCTGGCTCATGTTAAACAGTGTTACATCTGGTAGAAGCTTCATCTGGACTCATAAGCTGACGCCGTCTTTACGTCAGGCTACAAAACTTCAAGTCCGGATTGAGGAACAGCCTCCCTCGGCCCAGTTTCAGCTGAATAGGTTTCTGCAGCAGGTTGACGGTCAGACTAATCCGCGCTTTGTGGAACTGTGGTATGGAATTGACTATTATGTAGGGGCGCGATAGCGCCCCTACATAATATGGGTGTAAAGGCGTCTGCGCGGCCCCTGGAGACCGTGTGGGCCTGGTGCCAGCTAATTAGAGGTCCGGGAGGGGTAAAAAGGTTACCATCGTAAAGTACTCGAGTAGTACTACAAGTATCACCATACTTTTGGTTAAAATTCGGAACTTCGAAATTTTGCACTAGGCGATAGTTACCGTGCGGTTGTTTTTTTTCTCGGTTAATAACGCTTATTGGAAGTGCATTTTCTAGCGAAGTGTTGGAACGATGTGGGCATTTTGGTCCAATGCTACTATGATATGTTGGTAGACAGTATCCCCCCATGCTACCAAACGAAGGTCATTTTGGCACTCGGCCAACTTTGGCTCTGTGCCAAGGCCCCAAAGTCGGACTTTCGCTATTTTGGCACTTCGGTTGAAATCAACTTTTTTTCACAGGCTAGCAGCTAGATCGGTTTGGTTTATTTTATTTGAATATTTGGGACTATGCGCTCAAAGTAACGAGGGGGATTTTTTAATTTCGCTCTGTAGCTTTCAGGAGATGGGCCCAAACTTTGCATTTTTTGGCCTGTTTGGGCGAAAAGTTTCTAAGTCCCACTTTTACTAGAAATGGCCTAAAAGTCACTAAAAATGGCGTTTTTTGGCCGTTTGGTGGTACCCATATATAGTAAATCGGGGTCGCGGAAAACGATGAGCATACTGCCGAGGTCGGTGGATGTGGCCCCTGACCCACAGCGCCCACCCACAGTGGGTCCGGTGTGGGTCAAAAATGAAAGTCTTCAAAAGTGGTCAAGTTTGGTATCAAATGAAAGCCCTTGGCGAGGCGATCAACTTTTGTCATTATGCCACCCACAAAAAGTGGCCCCACCGACCTGTGGGTGGGTGCCCCACCCACAGTGGGTCCGGTGTGGGTCAAAAATGAAAGTCTTCAAAAGTGGTCAAGTTGGGTATCAAATGAAAGCCCTTGGCGAGGCGATCAACTTTTGTCATTATGCCACCCACAAAAAGTGGCTCCACCGACCTGTGGGTGGGTGCCCCACCCACAGTGGGTCCGGTGTGGGTCAAAAATGAAAGTCTTCAAAAGTGGTCAAGTTGGGTATCAAATGAAAGCCCTTGGCGAGGCGATCAACTTTTGTCATTATACCACCCACGAAAAGTGGCCCCACCGACTTGTGGGTGGGTGCCCCACCCACAGTGGGTCCGGTGTGGGTCAAAAATGAAAGTCTTCAAAAGTGGTCAAGTTGGGTATCAAATGAAAGCCCTTGGCGAGGCGATCAACTTTTGTCATTATGCCACCCACAAAAAGTGGCCCCACCGACCTGTGGGTGGGTGCCCCACCCACAGTGGGTCCGGTGTGGGTCAAAAATGAAAGTCTTCAAAAGTGGTCAAGTTGGGTATCAAATGAAAGCCCTTGGCGAGGCGATCAACTTTTGTCATTATACCACCCACAAAAAGTGGCCCCACCGACTTGTGGGTGGGTGCCCCACCCACAGTGGGTCCGGTGTGGGTCAAAAATGAAAGTCTTCAAAAGTGGTCAAGTTGGGTATCAAATGAAAGCCCTTGGCGAGGCGATCAACTTTTGTCATTATACCACCCACGAAAAGTGGCCCCACCGACTTGTGGGTGGGTGCCCCACCCACAGTGGGTCCGGTGTGGGTCAAAAATGAAAGTCTTCAAAAGTGGTCAAGTTGGGTATCAAATGAAAGCCCTTGGCGAGGCGATCAACTTTTGTCATTATGCCACCCACAAAAAGTGGCCCCACCGACCTGTGGGTGGGTGCCCCACCCACAGTGGGTCCGGTGTGGGTCAAAAATGAAAGTCTTCAAAAGTGGTCAAGTTGGGTATCAAATGAAAGCCCTTGGCGAGGCGATCAACTTTTGTCATTATGCCACCCACAAAAAGTGGCTCCACCGACCTTGTGGGTGGGTGCCCCACCCACAGTGGGTCCGGTGTGGGTCAAAAATGAAAGTCTTCAAAAGTGGTCAAGTTGGGTATCAAATGAAAGCCCTTGGCGAGGCGATCAACTTTTGTCATTATACCACCCACGAAAAGTGGTCCCACCGACTTGTGGGTGGGTGCCCCACCCACAGTGGGTCCGGTGAGGGTCACAAATGAAAGTCTTCAAAAGTGGTCAAGTTGGATATCAAATGAAAGCCCTTGGCGAGGCGATCAACTTTTGTCATTATACCACCCACGAAAAGTGGTCCCACCGACTTGTGGGTGGGTGCCCCACCCACAGTGGGTCCGGTGTGGGTCAAAAATGAAAGTCTTCAAAAGTGGTCAAGTTGGGTATCAAATGAAAGCCCTTGGCGAGGCGATCAACTTTTGTCATTATACCACCCACGAAAAGTGGTCCCACCGACTTGTGGGTGGGTGCCCCACCCACAGTGGGTCCGGTGAGGGTCACAAATGAAAGTCTTCAAAAGTGGTCAAGTTGGATATCAAATGAAAGCCCTTGGCGAGGCGATCAACTTTTGTCATTATACCACCCACGAAAAGTGGTCCCACCGACTTGTGGGTTGGTGCCCCACCCACAGTGGGTCCGGTGTGGGTCAAAACTGAAAGTCTTCAAAAGTGGTCATGTTTGGTATCAAATGAAAGCCCTTGGCGAGGCGACTTTTGAGCTTTTGAGGACTTTTGAGGCGACCCACGGCTGACCAGATCTAGTTCAACTGGTTCAAAGTTGAAGCTGTTCCCGGTTCAAGCTGCTGGAGATAGCTGGAAGGCTAAAATTTTGCATACAAATTGCCTACGGCATTTTTCAAGCTCCTTATATAAGTAAGCACACAACTGGAAAGGGAACCTTTAAAACGACAGAAGGACAAGTAATTAAAATGCTCCTCCGGAGCATGAAAAAGTAATATGGGTGGTGGTGAGGTTGTAAAATCAAGAGAGGACTAGTCTTAAAAATGCTTAATATGGGGCTAGGTTCAAAAAAAGAAGAGGACTAGGTTGTGGGCGAATTAATATGGGCACAGCTTCGCCGAGCAACCCATATTCGCGGGCTTTCACGCTTCGCCATGGCGATTGTCATATACAAAGCGATTAATGTCGGCAATAACAACAATTCCAGCAGTTCAACAATCGCTGCAAGTTGCTTGATAAAAAGTTAGATTAGCTAGGTATATATACGTCAACTATATAGTAATTTGGTTGTGCTGGACTACGGCAAGCAACGAGAAAAAACCAAGGCTATGATTGTAAAGCTAGCGGTTCAATGGAAATAGAAGATCGTCGGAGAGTCCTGAAATTATTGTTGAAATATAGGCTTTTCTTATAAATGGTTAAAATGCACACTAATATTAAGAGTTTGTTGAAAGAAATGTTTGCTTCCATTAAAACTCGTTAATCAGAGTTGTATATATTATTTACGCACCGTAACTAAATCTAAACACTGGTATACGTTTGTGTATGTGTATAACTTCTTCAGTCCGCGAATATGGGTTGCTCGGCGAAGCTGTGCCCATATTAATTCGCCCACAACCTAGTCCTCTTCTTTTTTTGAACCTAGCCCCATATTAAGCATTTTTAAGACTAGTCCTCTCTTGATTTTACAACCTCACCACCACCCATATTACTTTTTCATGCTCCGGAGGAGCATTTTAATTACTTGTTACTATAAAAGGCTATTTTTTGACCAGAAAATTCCGGTGAAGAGAGAAAAGTTTGACCAAAGATTAAAAAATGTGACATGATCTGAGCACCTTTTAGTAGACGGAGGGAGAACCCCAAAAGATTGTGTTTGTGGGTTCGAGTGGAGACTCCTACAATTCAAAGTCTGACCAAAAAATCTTGGAACCGAATTGTGAGCGCCGGTCCTGAGTTAACCTTTGAAGTTAGTCTGTATAAAGTATATATTTTTAGAAACCCCAGGACTAGGAGAATCCGGTAATAACATCATATCCGGCCTATATCCGGTTCCGGTAACCGGATACCAAATCGGCAAGAACGCTTCAGACTCGGAAAGAGAATGCTAATTAATTCATGCTCTAGTATATTGGTCCTTGGCCCAAGACATTTCCGAAAATCGGTAACCGGATGTCTAGGTCACAAAAAGTGTACAGCAAGATGGGTAGGTCGTACAGTTTCGCTGATTGAATTTTTGGATCCCGCGGATCGGGAATTAGCTATGGAAATTTTGTCAGATTTGAACCAAAACTGCTTGCTCGATTGCCATATCCGTTTCGGAAAAAACCGGAAAATCGGTTTTTCCGGTCTGGTGCTCGGAATCGCTGATAAAAAGTGTTCGTTTTGGCACAATGAATATTTGGGAGGCCACTTTCATTTTACCGGTGTCAAAGTAATTGAATATTCGGGTCGATTTCCGGTCTGAGTTTGAAGCGGGAAATTTCATGGACTATTGTCTCAGTTTTAAAACGCCATCATTCAAAATTAAGTGATATGAAATAATGTGAGGTTAAGGTTACGAATAGACAAAATATATTTAAGAAATAATTGATTCGGACCAACCGGATATGAGATAATAGTCCATGAAAGTTCAAATTAGTTATCAGATGAGAGATATTGGCCAAAAACGAACAGCTTTTTATCCATCCGAGGAGACCTGAAAACCGCGTTTCACGTTTTTTTTTCGAACCGGAGTGGCAAAGATCCTGAGTTTTAGTACAGAAAAATTTTCTAATTTATAACTAAGACTATTTCGACGGGAACATAGGGAAGAAGACCATTATGTAAGTTGGACAGAACACCGAAGTGGAGGGTGAGGATTTGGAGGTGAGAAAGAACAATATACTAGGAGAGAATTAATTAACATTCTCTTTCGAGTGGGGTGCCGATTGGTAACGGACGGAAAGAAAGGATATGATGTTGACGATCCGCAAAGGTAAAAGGGCATTATAAGACTGGTCAAAGGGAGGGCGGAGGGAAGGGAAGAGAAAAGTTGAAAAGATTAAAAATGGAAGAGGAGATTAGTAGAGGAGGGAGAAAAAGATTTATGGGGGAGGGAGAATGAAGAAGAGAAGAATTGGAGGGGAGAAGAAGTAGGTATAAAGTATATATAGAAGGGAAGGAGAGGTAATAAAATAGGAGAGATTGGGAAGGAAGAAGAAGTAATTGAAAGAGAAGAATATGAGTAGGGGAAGAAATGGAAGGGAGGAAAAAGGAAGAAGGGGAGGGAGGGGGGGGGGGGTAGGGAGGGGGGGAAGGGGGAAGGGGGAGGGGGGGGGGGGAAGAAATGGAGAAATTAGGGAAAGAGGGGGGAGGGGGGGAGAAAAAGGTAAAAGGGAGGGGGGGAAAATTAGGAAGGGGAAAAAGAGGGGGGGGGGGGGTGGGGGGGGAGGAGAAGGAGGGAGGAAGGGGGAGGGGGGGGGGGGGGGAGGGGAGGGGGGGGGGGGGAGGGGGACGAGGACGAGCCGGACTTTTCCGGCTCGGCTCGGCTCGCGAGAAAATGTGGTCGGCTCGGCTCGGCTCGCGGTCATACCCGGCTCGGCTCGGCTCGGCTCGCAAAAATTTTGAAAGTGGGTCGGCTCGGCTCGCCAAGCTTGAAATTTCAAATTCGCCAGATTGCATCGAATTTTATTTTGTTTAGTTCCTTGTTGTCAAATTTATTAAAGAAGTCGTAACCAGTTATAATTACCGTTAAGACTTATCTTTAGCCTCTCAAGATCATATTATATACTCGAATACTAGAAGCAGTTACAACTTTTTCGCTATATGATAAAATAAAAATACTACAAATACCCAGAAACACAGAATAATGGATTTTACAGGTAAGATTTTTTATGAAACCAAAACTGAGACGTAAAAATGAAATGTATAAGTCAAAAGTTTTTCTTACTACAAGTATATCAACACCATACACAAGTTGGCGTCAAGGACAGCCTAACATTAAGATTAACATTTGCTTGGAAGATATCGAGAAAGCTAAAGAAAATTATTGGCAATTATTATTAGTCTTCACTGAAATTATTGGCTATTTTACTTAAACAAGTGAGAATATAGCAGAAAAATTTGGTCGAATCACTATTTTTGGTTGGGGTCGGCTCGGCTCGGCTCGGGAGAAATTGCTGCCGGCTCGGCTCGGCGCGCGAGCCGGGCCGAGCCGAGCCGCGAGCCAAAATCCTCATCTCTACTCAGGACCGGCGCTCACAGTTCAGTTCCATGATTTTTTGGTCAGACTTGTTTTTTCAGCTCGAGCCAAAATGCTCCTCGGAAGCATGATTGAGTAGGTTAGCAGGAGTAATAAGGAATGGTTTTTGCATTTTGATTGTGCATATGCACACTTTCAAAGTGCTAAGTTCAATTTTTGAAGGGAAACCAATAGGCAGCCTTTTTCCTTTGGCTGTTGTACATTTTACGGGGACAGAAACCCCTGCAGTGCGTTAATTGCCTTCTTTCCACTTAAGTCGAAACTCAGAGACAATAGAGAATTGAGAAGGGTAGGTCAAAGGCAATGACCTCACCGACTGTCCTCGTAAAATGAATAGGAGATTGAAATCTGTCCCCGTATACTAAACGGACTGTAAAAGAAAAGTTAAAATTTTTCTTGTTAAGTTGAGTTTTTGAACGCTTAAATTTAAATTTAATCACAAATTTATACTTTTTAAAAATATTTATAGAGTTTTATATTTTTATATAGTGATTTTAAAATAGTCTTTCTATTGAATTATTATTTAATATTAACTACCTATATAATGTTTATAGTGGAATGAGAAACAGTTACTTTTTCAATTGTTTGGAATTTTGCTGATGTAACGTTTTGATTTGACTTATATGAACAGTTTTAGTGCTTGTTGAAACCCAAGAATTAGGGACATGCGTAAGTTTGGGAAAGTTATATAGGTATGTAAGTTCGTTTCTTTGTTTATTTATTAAAATGCAATTTTCCTAAGTCCATTTAGTATACGGGGACAGATTTCAATCTCCTATTCATTTTACGAGGACAGTCGGTGAGGTCATTGCCTTTGACCTACCCTTCTCAATTCTCTATTGTCTCTGAGTTTTGACTTAAGTGGAAAGAAGGCAATTAACGCACTGCATGGGTTTCTGTCCCCGTAAAATGTACAACAGCCTTTCCTTTCACGTTAAGGGGCTTGAAAGTGGGTGGGGGGACAAGCTCGAAGTATATTAGTAATCTAAATTTTTAGCGAAAAACTAGCTTTTTAAGGTAAAAACTCAAAACTCGCTGTTTTTAAGCTTAAAGTTAAAACGAGCGTATATATAAGTCCTCAAGTTAGCTAAAAATTGACAAAACTTTTGAAAATTTGACCTCGAAAACTTAATGTTTTTGACACTTTTGGGCAACCGCAAAACAATGGAAGGGGCGAAAGTGGGGGAGGGAGGCATCGAAAAATAGGGGGGGCTTCCGAAAAGTGGGGGGCAACCCCACCCTCCCCCCACTATAAAAATGCCAGTCTTCTGTTCCTCAACTTACTTCATACAATCCGCCATTATTGTTGGGCAAACAAAAATTGGAAAATCAGCATCAATGGGTCGCACCCGGCCAGAGCTCTTGACCCGGTAACCTAGTCGTAAAAATGACCCCAGCTGACCCGTGACCCCGTTTCATCACTTGTTAGCTTTACATTGTTTTTTGAAATGTATGGTCATCCAGTAGAAAGGTGTGACCTACTTAGGTATCTATTATATACGCACACAATCAATGTGCTTTTATAGACTTCATCGAATCCGAAAGATCTGGCCCTGTTGGGTCATCGCTATGACTTGCCTGATTTGGTTGCCTTTTCTGAACTACTTCTGATTGAAAAGGTGGACGCGAAAACGGCTGGTGAATACTTGTTGCTGTCAGATTTACTGGATTTCAAAAATCTCAAGAAGAAATGTTTGGAATTGGTGAAATCCAATTTGGATGAATTGGAGAAGTCCCCAGAATTCGATGAAATTCGATCCAAGCGGCCAAAGCTATTAATGGAACTGCTCAAGATGTAACACTGGTCGCTCGCAGGACATTGTCGGTGCCTTGAACGTTGTTTAGAACTTTTCCATTTTGTTGTTAGTTTTGCTTTTGTTACATTTTGTTGTAAGTTTGTTGTTAAGTAGACTGTGTTGATTCTGTTCCTTGGCTTGGGTCTTTGCTTTGAGATAGGACTCCATCAGGGGCAATAAGAATTAATGATGGCATGAAGGAATGGTGGAGTGATCTATACTATGTATCTTCTGCCCCAGAAGGGGCACGTGAAAGTGAAAATTTGTGTTAGTTGTGTATGCATCTCATTTTTGGCTGTCAGACCAGCACAAGAACTAAAAGTAGATAGTTGAATTAGTATGGACCGTAACAGCTAACTGTATTTCATAATACTGTGTGTCAGCAATGAAAACTTGAAGCGAAATTAATGTGGTCGTGAAGCCTGCTGACCGCTGACATCAGCCCTACGTCTTCCAAGGTTATTGCTTTGTAGTTTTTGTTATTTGTTAAATTTTGTTAGAAGGTTTTTGTTATGTAAGCAGTATGATGTGGTGTTGATTTTTGTCTTTGGAATGGAAGGGAGTAGGACTGCATTAGAGGAATTCATGATGGCAAGAATATATGGATTTGGGGTGTTTTTGCTGTCTGGGAAGTGTTAACTAAAGTGAAAATTTATGTGTGTTAAACGTGTTTTCTCCGAGTTTATTTGTGAAAACAGCACAAGGACTAACTGTTGAATTAGTATGGACCGTAGCAGCTAACTGTATTTCATAAAATTATTTGTGAGCAATGGGAACTTGAAACGAAACCAGTGTGGTCTTAAATCGAGCTGACGTCTGATGTGCTCAATGTCCTACAAGTTTCTTTCTTTGTTTTGTTCTTTGTGTATTGTATCACATTCAGAATAGTGATATATCAAAGCCTTGCTTCGGTTTCAGTTTTGTCAGTCGTATCAAATTTTTTGTACTTTTTACGATTATATTTACAGTATAATGTGATATGTAGTCTTTTTGGTCGTTTAAATGTTAAAAACCGGGCTTGGAGAAATTGAGGGAGCGCCCGTGTGGGGGAAGACCAAAAGCAGGTCTTCTAGGTTACCTGAAACTGTCAACAACTCTATAAATTCAGATTGCATTGATTTCTTAGATTAAGAATTTGATATATGATATAAAGTAGTCTAAAAAGACGTAAAGACGAGAAAATATTGAAATTTTTGACCAAAATGGAGATGGACACCTTAAGGTGGGAGGAGGTAGTCGTAAGCAGGAGGAGGGGTGTGAGGACACCGTTAATAAAAGCTCAGGACTTTATTTTAATAGGTGGGTTATAATGTACGCCAGTTATTACGTATGCGGCATTTATAACTTCTTTGCAATGGTGTGTCCAGACTATGATGCAATGTTCGCAGGTCCTTTCCGTATAGATAGAGGTTTTGACCATTTTCAAGTAGTGTAACGCTCCCTTAAAAGTCAGTATTGTTCTCTATTTCTCCATTGTTTCAGTTTAATCCGAAAGTTGGATACAAAATTGAATTAATTATCTGTCGCTGCTTGGCCAACGCTACCTGGGTGCAGTCGCACTAAAATTCTGTATTTTTGCAAAAGTTGAACGACAGGCTCATTATTCTTTCAGGAAGACACAGACTCCATTTTCACTATTTAAATTCAACGAGAAACAGTCTAGTGCAGTAGTCCGAACAGTCTATCGTGTTTTTCACCGTAATCTTATAAGTCCTAACCTTCATTTCTAACTGAGCAGACCCGCTATCAAGTCCAGTCCAGGATGAAATCGTCCCGGTGCGCAATGTGGACACTGGTGAAGCGTTTCCGGTACCGCTGGCCACGTTGCGCAAGTTGCCTTGCCAGGAGTACAACATTCTAAATGTTGGACCTCTTGCGTACCGATGCATGCTTCCGGAAGTTCCTGCTCCACCCATGTATTCGTCCTGGCATCCAGACTTTCAAGCAATTCTTGCTCAGATTCTCGGGTCGGAGGATTTAGAGTACGAATTTCGTGGGTCTCATCGAGGTTCCTTGTGTCTGCCCACCTATCATGTCCACCCTATGACCGATATCAGCATTTTGCTGGATCTGGCGAGGGAGCATGGCCATCCAACGGTGGAGCTCAATTCGACCACCACTGTCGAATCCATGGACAGTGAACCAGTCGTTACTGAGCCGCCATGTTCTCCATCTGCTGATAGCCATACGGAAAGGCCTGCCTGGGAAGGAGGCGACCCTATGCAGGAAGTCAATCAGCCTCCTCCAGATGTGTCAGGTGTTCCCACGTCTCCAGGTAGTCCAAATCCGTCCACCGACCGGCATTCGGCAACACCAGCCGATTTAGAGTCTGAGGTATCACAGGAGGATTCAGTGAACATTGAAACTGTCCCAAGAAGTCCAGAACCAGACGAACAGAATTCCGAACCAGTCCTATCATCGAACAGCCCAAATGGCGCCGTCCCCGCCGACGGCGACACTGCTGACGTTAGTGCTCTGCCTTCGGATGCAGACTCGCTTATGGATGAAGCAGTGATCAACTACGATTACGATTCTGAGACGTCAGACGAGTCAGACGCCAACGCCGATCCCAGCGAATTTTGGATCACACCAAACAGTCCCTTGTCCGTGTTCCGCCTATGGGATGTGATTGTAGGTGGCATTTGGTTCCCCCTGTCCAGTTTGGGCCATCTTATACCTACTCTTACTCCGACTTGGTGAGCGCCCTGATGCTGACAATGCAAGGACGCAAGCAGCTTGGCTGCTTATCCATGTCACAGAGAGCGACGTCAAGAAAATGGTCGGCAAATACCTCGCCGAAAAGCCTAAGATCCCATTGAGCGAAGGCGAACTTTCCGGTCATCTTCGACCAATCTCCATTTTGGTGTTGAAAGAATGCATCCGGCGGCATTCATCCCTTGGAGAGTTTCACATTCCACCCTCAGTGTCCACGATTCATCACCACCAAAGTCCCTACTATAGTCTGACGGAGGAATTGTACCATATTGCTGAAGCCTACTATGACTACATCTTTTGCGGGAACCAATGTGAACTAGCGATTTCAGCCATCCATCAAGCCCTGCCGTTCCGCACGCAGCCAGGAACACAATTTCTGATCTATTGCGACACGGCATGGGCTGGTCGCGTTCAATTTCAGAATTCTCGCACAACGGTTATCAAAATTCCACGATTAGCGCTTCGTCACGATACTCATGCGAAGTCGTTGACAAGCCTTCTCCGCCGCCACCCAAATCCGAACGCATTTGACGTCCTTCTGCTCATTGTTGGGGCAGATGATGTCCAATGTCCAGTTCAGGAACTAGACCGCCGCTATCGCGACCTATTCGAGGTCATCCAGTCCCGCTTCACCATGGCAGATGTCTTCATTACCGAAATGGTGCCGCGCCTGGACGAGTTTCAAACTAAGGTGCAGACAGCCCGCTTTGCACTGCGGTCCGTGGCACAGAATTTCCCAAAAGTCCGAATCATTCCAATGGAGCAGATTAGCGACCCTCACGGGATGCTCAGCCGGTTTAACGGCGTTACACTGGCTGCGACTGGTGTCTTGCGGTTCATCCGTCTACTGCTCGAATCGCTGCCCCAGCTCCAGATGCTCTTCAAACACCTTGACCACATCACCGCTTACCAGTCAACCCAGTCCTACCTCCACCCCTAACTACCTCCTTTCATCGGAAACTATCAGGACAGTAATACCTCTAAGTTCTACTACCTCCCTGCATCTCAAGGACTTTACCTCTATTGTGACTTTCATTTTTGGCTGACTAGCTCTTAGGCTAATGAACACTTGATTCCTAATCATCAAACTATTGCATATTGTTGGTTGTGGGTATTTTTTTATATAATTGGATGTGACTATCTAGCAAGCCAACCTACCGAGTACTGTATCTTACACGTCCAGTTTAATGCTCCAGGGGACTTAACTACATAGAAATTTGAACCGGGAGGTTCCACTCTAAGGGGGGTGTAATGTAACGCTCCCTTAAAAGTCAGTATTGTTCTCTATTTCTCCATTGTTTCAGTTTAATCCGAAAGTTGGATACAAAATTGAATTAATTATCTGTCGCTGCTTGGCCAACGCTACCTGGGTGCAGTCGCACTAAAATTCTGTATTTTTGCAAAAGTTGAACGACAGGCTCATTATTCTTTCAGGAAGACACAGACTCCATTTTCACTATTTAAATTCAACGAGAAACAGTCTAGTGCAGTAGTCCGAACAGTCTATCGTGTTTTTCACCGTAATCTTATAAGTCCTAACCTTCATTTCTAACTGAGCAGACCCGCTATCAAATTAACTTTCCGGCTCTAACATTTTGGAATTTCGCCTTATACAGACAGATCTGACACAAGGTTGGTATTGGTATTGGCTTACTAGATTTTGTAGTTATAATCTTGTACTATCAGTCCAGCTAAAATCTACTCATTTCACTGTAAGAGTCCAGATAATCAGTCCTTTATTCTAAAATAAAGCTAAATACCTAACCTTTATTTGTGTGAATTACTAGTAATAATCCAACTTAAAGTGCGTGATACCAGCAGAGTTGTAAGCTAAGTAGGTGCGCACAGCATACAGGTGGCTCCAGTAAGAGGTCGATTACAGTAGTCTAATTAAGGGAGTCAACCCAGCACTGGAAGGAATTTTTATACGGAGCCTGATCCTTGAATTTTTGGGAAGTTCCAAAGCTGTTTATTTCTAATATAATTTAATGAAGTACATATATTGTACCGTGTCTGTGTTGTGGCTTTACTCCTGTACTGTTCGCATGGTTTTGATAATAAAGGGCTTTTTGTAGTTGATTGTCAGATTATCGAATAAAATGAAGCGGTTATGCTGATTCGTTGAATGAAAAAATCTTTGTGTTGGTTCCGTGGTGATAGATTTATCAACAAAAACCTTAGTAAGAGAGGCGGCTCATAGCGTATATAAATGTACAAATTATCGGCTCTGGTGGATTCGTCAGCACGTTTTAGGCCATCGTAATCGTAAATGTTCTTCGTAGTTCCCTAAATTTATCGCTGATTGTATCTATAGTTCAGTATTGATAGCGTCTCGTTCAGCTGGCTACAACTGAACTAAACTTAATTTTGGAAGATACTGGCGAGACATTACAGTCTGTAATTTATTAAAATAGTGACTGATTATTATTACTCATTATTATGACTTTGGACAATTTGCTGTTTTAACATCCCTTTTGCATGACAATAGAAAAGCACATGAATAAATTGCAATGGGCTTGGGCAGCTACACCACTTGTAGCTGGAGGATTTAAATTGCTTATCCGAATAAATTTGGTTTTCCTTAGTTTTTCCTTTTTGTCATTCAACAATCTTTCTCCTCTCGAATTAGGGTACTTCTGTGACAGTTATTCCTTTTCCTTTCTCAAATCCTGTTCCTGAAACACCCGGTTGGTGCCTGTTCGCAGGTCAAGAAAAAATTCACAGCTTGTTGCTGTTGTGAGCTGTGCTTCGTCCCTCTTTCACTCCACTGAATAATACTTGCATTGACACGGGAATCTTTGGAAATCAGTATTAGATAATAGCTTTGTGCTCCTGTAAATTTGATTTTCACGACACCTTTTGGGTGGTTCACTGTCAGAGACTGTTCACTTTTTCAGCATTTCATCAGAGCATTTCTGGTGTTTTGTTTGGAATGATTTCTCGTCAATAATTTCACTTTCTTGTCTATGGTTATATATAACCTTAAAGGTTTTAGAGTTATAAACTGTCTACGATTAGAAACATGGTTAACGTTGGGCTGGGCTGGGCAGGAGCTATTCTGCAAGTTTTGAAGACGTTCACTTCGGAAGGAATTTCTCCAGGGACCTTATACTTCAAAACCAATAGCCTTTTCGCGGAGCGAGTTAAAGGAGTTAAAATTAACTCAATTCTTTTCGTGCACAAGATTAAACGAGTTAATCAGTTCATTTTAACTCAAAGGCAGGGTTAAGCGAGTTAACTCTACTCTTTTAACTCGCGCGCGAAGAGTCCCCCAAAATTATTTTTCCTGTTAAATTTCAACCCAATTCACGTTAAATTGAAATTGCATTTGATTTTATCAGTTTTGTTTGAAAATCTACAGCAGACAGTATATTTCTTTTCAAGAAAGAATTTCGCAACTTCGGGTACGTGTAACTTTGAAAGGTTTCTCAATCTGCGAAGATTTTGATTTAAACTTTGGGTTTAAATTTTCTCCTGCCATCCCTTCATATTTAGGATCTTGGTCTCTTTCCATTATACTTTGTCCCTGGCTTGTAGCGTTGTCCGGCGTTGGAGGAGGACATGATTTCACCCACTGGACAGCCCTTCGGACTCTATGTAAATAATTGGAAGCCCAGCCCAGCCATCCACCAAATGTTATGTTATCAAATTTGTTAATCCACTGTTATCAAATGCAGTCTAGTCCATCAGACTTGCTTTTCACAGTCAGATTCGCTAAAAGTTTGGACTCCAGCCGTCAACCACCACAGTTTTTTTCTTGAGTCCAGAAGGAGGCATGGCTGGATCGACGAATTTTGATGGGCGAACGAATACAGATGTCATTTTCTCTGGTCCCCCAAATCATTCGAAATCTATCTTGTGTTGAATATGTACTAAATTTTTCTACTACATGCTTACATGCTGTATTTTAGTCAATGAAACAGTTGTTAGATCACTGGTAACTCTGTTTGGTCTGTTAATGTTGATACCAGAACGCAAGAATGATCAATTGCACCTTTGAGTGGGATTTGGTTATGGCAAAATCAACGATCCGTAACGGATTAGTTTTACGTAAACGTCTGGCTCAGAGTTGTATGCGGGCCGATTTTTCCGGCCCGCGCCCGGCATGCAGCCCGCACCTCATGACCGCGGCCCGCAACACTCCGGCCCGCGGCCCGCACACGCGCAATCCGGCCCGCAGGTACCCGCACGTAAAAATTGCTACGTATGTAGTTCCTGACCATCAAAACTGATGTATTTTGAAAGATACTTCCGGATCCCTCTAATTTTTCTGTGCGTCTGATTTCAACTTAGTTGTCTACCAATTTACTGTTCTTAATGTGGGAACAAAAGCTTAGCTTCCCTTAACTAAAGGGTACACCATGAAAAATTTTTTGGGCAGGGATTTTGCTCATTTCTTCAAATGTTTGTTGCATATATCCTTGACAGCGAGTATCAGCACTCAACGAGCTTAACTAACCACCTGTTTGTATGAAAAATGAAAATTGGTTTTGAAAACGGCGGCGCCTTAGCAAACACAGACAGTTTTCTCCATAACGCCCTGGGGTCTTATCTCCATTACCCCCCACCACTCAAAATCCTTAAAACTTAACCAAATGAGCTAAAATGTGGTATGGCTATGTTTTCGACTATGATGAGTTCAAATATTGCAAAATTTGTCGATTTCGCGAAATTCAATTGTTTCCATTTCTAAGGGGGGACCAAGGAAACCCGAAAAATTTTTTGTCTTCGATTTTGCTGAAAAGTCGTATATAGAGGTTTTCGGGGTCGTAGAACTCGACTGTGAAGTCTGTTTTTTTCGATTCAACTTTTCGTTAGCTTAGCATAAGCTTGCAATTTTATTAAGCACAAGCTTTTATTAAGCTACCGAAAAGCTGAATCGAAAAACGGACTTCAGATTCGTGTTCGACGACCCCGAAAACCCATATACAACTTTCGAAGACAAAAATTTTTTGATTTAGGTACCTTGGTCCCCCCTTAGAAATCGAAAAAAATTCTAATTTCGCGAAATCGAAAAATTTTGCGCTATTTGAAGTCAGCGTAGTCGAAAACATATCCATACCAAATCCTAGCTCATTTGGTCAAGCTTTAAGGATTTTGAGTGGTGGTGGAGGGTAATCGAGATAAGACCTATTTTGCAGTGGAACTTCAGTAAGACGTTAATCATGGATTTATATATATGTGCAAAAACAATAATACTTAAGTCATACACATAAGGTTAATACTCGATCCGCTGATAATGCCAACTGAGTATGTTAGTGCATACAGAAGGCATCGAATGGTATAACGAAGTCAAATAGTCTTTAAAAATCGGAAATATTGCCTCCTTTCGTATATGATTTGGAATGTATGAAATTTCTAGAAAGCAAAATTAGCCCAGGAAAGTCGCCCAAAATCGGCCCGCGCGGCCCGCGCGGGTAGTAAAATTCGGCCCGCCCCGCCCCGCCCCGCGGGTACCCGCGGCCCGCATACAACTCTGGTCTGGCTGAAGACTTAGTGATAACGTTAACTTTGCTTAAATACCATGACAATATTGAGTTTTCGTTTCTGACAAGAAATTGGAATAACTGTTATCGTTGTAAAGTCAACGTCAAATCTTGGTTTTGGGTTGATAATGGCTGGTGCAAACTTGATGATAAAACCTGTACTCTAAACGACTTGTCAAATAATAAATTCTCCGTGTCATGGAAAACCCAGAAGTTTGGTTAACTTTCATCCACCTATTCAAAACTTTATATATTTTGAGAAGATCGGACCATTCCACGTTAGAATATTGTCACTATAAAAACTCTTGCAAGTTTATAAAGTTTTTCAGTTATTCTTGAATTGTTGTCAAGTAAAGTCTGATCTTGACAAAGTTGGTAGCAGA
This sequence comes from Trissonchulus latispiculum, assembly GCA_030248195.1. Lineage (NCBI taxonomy): Eukaryota > Metazoa > Nematoda > Enoplea > Enoplida > Ironidae > Trissonchulus > Trissonchulus latispiculum. The sequence goes on from JASAND010007035.1 coordinate 21,580, forward strand.
GTTATTTTACTCTGGATCTGATCTGCCTACCAAACTGAGTATATTCGCTATCGGTTTGGTTTCTCTGCCATTTCTTCAAATCCTGCCAGTTACCTGCCTTCTTAAATCGGGTATCTTCGCTACCGATTTAAGTTTTCTGATCTTCCATCTGCCTTGCAATTTCGAACCAGCAATCATCTGCTTTAGCCTTCCGGCTATCTCCGCTACCGCCGTGATTAAAACTGCTAACGTTTCGACCTCCACCACCAACTTCAGTTCTTTCACAACTGTCCGATTCTGCAATATTCCTGATTCCCCTTTCTTTGAACTTCCGTCAAGTCCAACCGTGTATCTTCGCTAACGGTTAGACTATCCGCTGATTTGAAAATCCTGAAAAGCCTTATCTGGATCTGCCTGCTCAGAAGTGCCGAGTGTATTCGCTATCGGCCATACCTACAATCCTCCAGCCGCGTCTAATCATTGATCTTAGCCGGGTTTATTCGCTATCGACGGATCATTCACGACGAAACCTGCTTTTCATCACCTGAATCTGTGTCCTCCTTCCTCTGATGGCTTCAGCTACCGCTTCCATTCCTGAGAATCCCTGTGAAACGTGTCACCAATCCACTGCCGACGGGGTCCTCTGTGACAATTGCTCTTTGTGGTGGTGCGCATCATGCATCAATCGGTCTAAACCTGGATCCCTGCCTTCCCCCCTCTACCGCCACCTCCAGACTATCCAAAACTTCCCATGGGATTGTTCCAATTGCTCAGCCCTATCCCTACCTGTGCAACTTTTGATACAGGGAATGATGACTAAGAGTGAGCTCATAGCAATTGGATGTAGTTCAGATTCTTTCAAGGTCAGTTCCAAAGTACAGGGGGCTGGGATTTCTGCACAGAGTGATGGTCTGCAGGGCACTAGTGAAAGGTTAGACAGTTCTGTTGTCCAAATGTTTAAAGAGATGATGTCGATGCAAATGGGTTTGATTGAGAGCCAACAAAAAGAAAGAGAAAGAGAAAGGAAAGAAAGGGAGAGAGAGCGTGAGGAACAAAACAAGGTCAGAATGGAAGAAATTAGAATGCTTATAGAAACACTTCAACCCGCGAATCGAACCACTACGGCTTCGCCTGAAAATTCGCAGCAGTTTCACAGTGAAGGTGATAACAGGCAGGCCCTAGCTCAGCTTCCCAAACTTCAGCTTCCAACTTTTGTTGGAAACCTCCTGGATTGGCCTAATTTTTGGGAGTCTTTCAAAATCAACATTCATGATCGCGCTTGTCTACAACCAAAGCAAAAGTTAGACTATCTACACCAACTTTTAAAAGGGGCCGCTTTGGAGAAGATCAAAGGTCTCGGCCTCCAAGGGGACAAATACGAGGAAGCCGTCAACATCCTCCGGAAGGAATATGGTCGCCCTCAGAAGCTTGAGGAGGAGTGCTGGAAGAATCTACGTGACTTGCCCATGGTGCGAGAAACATCCATCAGCATAGAAAAATTCGTCGATACAGTACACACAACGACTGGATGTTTGGATCGGATGGGTATATCTTCGCAAACCCTCGACTGTTGTGTAAGCTCGCTTCTGTTGCCGAAACTTTCACCTGCGCTAAAATATAGGGTACAGGAAAAGAAAATGATTCAAGGTTCCTATGAAGAAAGATGGAAATTGTCTGAATTTCTTCACTACCTGCAGGAACTCAAACTGCTCCATCAAGACGGTATGACGCCTAGGGACAAGAAGGTTGACACTGATCTGAAGCAAGAAACAGAAAATTTCGCACCCGCTACTGCCTCATTCCTTCAATCAGCTCAGACTGGAAAGTCCCTTAAATGTGCCTTCTGTGGAGCAGGTCACTACAGTGATCAGTGCAGTGTCCACCCTAAGGTCTCAGAAAGGCAGGCCATCTGCAAACAAAATCGCCTATGTATCAATTGTTTGGGCCCTGGTCACAAATACAGTCAGTGCCGAAGAAAGAAAAACTGCTATTACTGCCGTAAAGCAGGTCATCACAGCGCGCTGTGCTTTACACAGAATAATGAAAAACCGCAGGCGACGACGCACTTGGCCGAAATTACCGAGAATAGCGACGAATGCACTGATACGGACTTGACTGTGGAACCTGTTCTACTAGCTGGAACTGATGAAGCTGATGGAATAATTATGGCAACAGCCAAGCTTTCTATTTCTGATCCATCAAATGGAAGGGCCGATACATTCAACGTGTATATGGATTCAGGATCGCGATATACCTGTATCGACAAGAAGGCTGCACAGAAACTAGGATTGATCCCCACACGCCAAGCGGAACTCAAAACGGCCAGATTCAACTCGAACACAATGGAGAAAGTGAAAGCCGAAGTTGTACTCCTTCAGCTGAACGGACCTAAAGGTTATTCCATACAGATAAATGCCTATTCCATTGCTAACATGGCTCCAACACTTCCAGTTTATCCAGTCAAACTAAGAAATGCTACCGTCGACAAGCTGCGAGGCTTTCATGTTTTGAACCCAGTACCTTCCAAACCAACTGCCGTCAGCATTGATGTCCTTTTGGGAATGGACTACTGGTACTCGATTCTTGGTCCCAAAGTCTGCAAAACTGTTCCGCTGGAAGGAGCGCTTATGCTGCATTGTACGCCGTTGGGAAACATTTTGGCTGGCAATACCCTTCAGGCTACCAGTGCTCATCCGGGATTTACAACCCTCTACTCCCACATTAGCGAAGACCTCAGCATGTTGTGGAGGGCTGATGCGATTGGTATATCCGAATCAGAAGACTCGGAGTCAGTGAGCAACCAGAAGGTATATGAAAAATTCAAGGAAACTACAATCTTCAAAGAAGGACGCTACCAAGTCTGCTGGCCATGGAAGAAACCCAACCCAGAACTGCCTTCAAATTTCCATGTTGCCAAATATCGCCTTCGACAAACACTGAATACGTTGTGTCCATCAGAAGATAAATCGCTCCTAATTGAATACAATCAGATCATCCTGGATCAACTCACAAAAGGGGTAATAGAACCGGTCAATCGGCCCAACCCAGAAGCGACACTAGTTCACTACATATCTCATTTCCCGGTAATTCGCCGCGACAGAGCTACTACGAAAGTTCGAATCGTCTACGATGCCAGTGCCAAAACTAAACCCACTGGAGTTTCACTGAATGACTTGATGTTCACTGGGCTCAACTTTCTGCAAGATTTGGTCGGCCTTTTGATCCGTTTCCGACTTCCGAAAATTATCATGGTATCAGATATTGAGAAAGCATTCCTCCAGGTCGGTCTACAATCACAGGATCGAGATGCGGTTCGCTTTCTCTGGTTCAAGGACACCAACAATCTCGACGTGGACACAAATCTACAAGTTTACAGATTTACAAGAACGCCATTTGGGGTGGTCGCCTCTCCCTTCCTACTAGGAGCGACTATCAATAATCATATGGAGCTAAACCCAGGAATTGTGGCTTCACAGGTCAAAGGGAACACTTACATGGACAACATCTTCTTCTCCGCCAAAACTACAGAAGAAGCTGTCGGGATATACAAGGAAGCTAAGAAGTTGTTTGCTATGGCTGGGATGAACCTTCGGGAGTGGAGGACTAATGATAATGCAACTAATGTAAAGATCCCGGATCAAGACCTAATCAAAGACAACGTGATAAAGGTGCTTGGTTTAAAGTGGGACACCGCACAAGAAGAACTGCTGATCACTATTCCCAATATAGGAAAGGCTGAAGAAGTTACAAAAAGATCAATACTACATGAAATTGCCAGAGTTTTCGACCCTCTGGGAATTCTGGCGCCTCTGTTGATTGAAGGAAAAATCCTACTGCAGATTTTGTGGAAGGAAGGAAAAGACTGGGATGAGAAAATCAGCTCGGAATGTTTGGAAAAATGGAATAAGATACGTAGCAGTCTCTCGCAGGTTGGTCATCTAAAGATTCCACGACGTGTCTGTCTGACCGAGGACAGTCACATTCAACTTCTGTGCTTTACAGATGCAAGTGTCCATGCTTATGCAGCTACGATATATCTACGTCACAGAGGAAACAACTGTATCCTGAGCAATCTTGTTTTTGCCAAAGCAAGAGTTGCTCCTTTGAAGCCTATGATAACCCTTCCTCGGCTTGAGCTGCTAGGGATACTGATAGGAATAAGAGCCTTAAAGTTTGTGGAGAAGTATTTATGGTCAGATTCACAGATCGCTCTTCAATGGGTAAAGAGCAATAAAAGCCTTGAGCCATATATTCAACGACGAGTGGAAGAAATAAATAGTTTACAAAATGTTATATTCCGGTACACAACGACGACAGACAATCCAGCCGATTTAGCTACAAGAGGGATCGGCTACGAAAAGTTCATGCAGTCATCATGGCTCCATGGTCCAACGTGGGTCGTCCAAGATGAAAGTACTTGGCCCTGCATTCCGCTGCCTGGTTCTGTGGAAACCAATGTTGGGATTAAAAAAGAAGCATGCAGTTCCAACCTGATGGTGAAGCAAGACGAGAACGCTGCAGAATATCTTTACGACATGGATCCTGCGAGCTTTTCCAGTCTGAAAAAATTGTTTCGTGTTACATCCTTTTGTAACAAATTCGTTGAAGCACTGAAACATTCAGACAGACGCCGGTCGGTGTTGATCACTGCCGAAGACATGAAGAAGTCACGACTACAGTGGATAAAATGTGCTCAAAGTTTTCTACCGGACCACACCTTGGAGATATTAAAGTCCGGCAAGCACAACCAGCTCACCAAGCAACTTGATTTGTTCTTGAAAAATGACGTCATCAGGTGTGGAGGACGCTTGGCCAATGCACCTATATCAGAGGACGCAAAGTTTCCAGTCCTACTGCCAAAGGAAAGTCCAATTACAAAGTTATTCATCAAAGAGATTCACACACGGTCGCATCACTCTGGAGCTCGCACAACATTGGCATTGTTGCGACAAAGCTATTGGATTCCGCATGGTTTAAGACAAATAAAAAAGGAGATCGCTAACTGTGTCATCTGCAGAAGATCCGAAGGTGGAAGCTTCAAGCCTCCCAGGCAAGGATCTCTGCCAGAAGAAAGACTCAAGGATTCTCCTGCATTTCACCACACAGGATTGGACTACTTAGGTCCACTCTACACTAAAGAGGACAAAAAATCAAAAGAATTTAACAAGAGATGGATAGCATTATTTACTTGCTTTACAACCAGGGCGGTACATCTAGAATTAGTCAAAAATTGTACTGCTGAAGCTGCTCTAAACGCCGTTCAGCGCTTTATCGGACGTAGGGGCACACCAAATACCATCCTGACAGACAACGCCTTGCAATTTCAAAAGTCGAAGGCTGTGCTCGACACAATTTGGTTCGATAAACCACCAGAAAATGTCAGAACCGAACTGTTTTCTTTCTTCAGCGAAAAAGGAATCAAATGGAAATTTATTCCAGAACGTTCCCCATGGTATGGGGGGTTCTATGAAAGACTTGTTGGACTGGTAAAAAGAGCTCTCCGTAAAAGCTTATGGAAAGCTATAGTAGATGAAGACACACTGATTACCCTTTTAACCAGCATCGAAGCTGTCCTAAATTCTCGACCTCTGCTCTCTCCAAGTTCGGATTTGGACGAGATTGTCATTCTAACTCCTGCGCACTTCATCAGTCCGGATATTTCGTTGAATATGCCTTCTACAGATGAAGATCCTGATGATCCAGATTATCTACCAAAGCCACAGGATAAAGACAGATTGGATAAAAAATGGAAGCTCAAACAACGTAAATTGGACGTGTTTTGGAAGGCCTGGTATCTGCACTACCTGACAGAGCTAAGGGAAAGTCACAGCACATATTTTCCAAAAACCAAAGGGGAAGTTGATCGTAAACCCAATCTGGGAGAGGTCGTTATTATAAAGGAAGACCTTCCTAGATCATGCTGGAAAATTGGAAGAGTGGAAGGAAAGGATTATACAGGGGCAGGATAATTTGGTGCGATACGTGGAGGTGAAACTACCAAGCGGGGTCGTGACTAGAAGAGGAATTCGGGACCTGGTTCCGTTGGAGGTCAGTGCCCCTCCTACCTAAACTATTGGCGGAGCAACGGTGCCGGGGAAGATGTCATGGAAAACCCAGAAGTTTGGTTAACTTTCATCCACCTATTCAAAACTTTATATATTTTGAGAAGATCGGACCATTCCACGTTAGAATATTGTCACTATAAAAACTCTTGCAAGTTTATAAAGTTTTTCAGTTATTCTTGAATTGTTGTCAAGTAAAGTCTGATCTTGACACTCCGTGCATGCAGACATTGCTTCAAAGCTGAAATTCAGTTTTCAAGAACAACCATCCTCCGCAAACGAAGTCCGCGAGAAAGCTACCACCAAGATTGCGGATCAACTGAATCAGTTTGTGGATCAAGTGGATGGTAAACCAAATCCGCATTTTGTGGGATTGTGGAACGGTATTGATAATCCTGACAATCCGTACAGTGATATGCAAATTAGATGTGCTGATGATGTCATCCTCTTTTGTCACAGGGTGGTTTTAAGTCGCAGTCCCGTTTTACGAAGGAACTTAGAATCCCCTTTTTCTGAATCTCGGACTGGTCAAATCAGGCTAAAAGATGTATCCAGTCAGTCTGCGAAAGAATTTCTCCATTATTTGTATTTGGGAAAAACAACAGTCGCTTAAGGTAAGCTTGTGACTTTATTCACTAGATGTTGTTTTGCCTTGCTTATCTGAGTGAGAAAATTTAGATGATGAGATCTTGTGGATGGAATTGTTAATGCTCTTTTCGGTTTTCCAAAACGTATTTGGTATCCTACTTCTCAGCAACCGCGTTTTTCAGGGCGGCAAATAGCTTAACTTACCAGTGGGTTTGTAATATATTATCAAGAGTGTATAAGATAAGAGTAAGAAACTCTTAAGCTGTCATGGTGAAATCATGTAGGGTATGCTTGGTTCATTAACTCGGAACCCCCCCGCAATCCCGGGGTCTACTTTTGATATTTCATGTTATTAGGCTGCGTGTGGTGCGTGCGCCTGCAGGGTTACGGTATATAATTATTTTTTTTATTTATTTTTTTTTTATTTATTTTTATTAATTAAAAATTAATTTAATAATTTGTTCATTTGCTTTTTTTCTTTATAATAAATATTGTTTTTCATACAAAATTAAAATAAAATAAATTAAATTTATTTATATATATTTTTTAAAAAGAATAAATATATTATTGTAATGTGGGATAGATTTTTTTTTTTGTAATTAAGTTAATTTAATTTTTTTTATTTAAATTAAATAAAATATATAAAGTCGGGGGAGGGTGGGGGGCGTTAGGTGTCCCCAGAGTTGTATGCGGGCCGATTTTTCCGGCCCGCGCCCGGCCCGCAGCCCGCACCTCATGACCGCGGCCCGCAACACTCCGGCCCGCGGCCCGCACACGCGCAATCCGGCCCGCAGGTACCCGCACGTAAAAATTGCTACCTATGTAGTTCCTGAGCATCAAAACTGATGTATTTTGAAAGATACTTCCGGATCCCTCTAATTTTTCTGTGCGTCTGATTTCAACTTAGTTGTCTACCAATTTACTGTTCTTAATGTGGGAACAAAAGCTTAGCTTCCCTTAACTAAAGGGTACATCATGAAACATTTTTTGGGCAGGGATTTTGCTCATTTCTTCAAATGTTTGTCGCATATATCCTTGACAGCGAGTATCAGCACTTAACGAGCTTAACTAACCACCTGTTAATTGTATGAAAAATGAAAATTGGTTTTGAAAGCGGCGGCGCCTTAGCAAACACAAACAGTTTTCTCCATAACGCCCTGGGGTCTTATCTCGATTACCCCCCACCACTCAAAATCCTTAAAACTTAACCAAATGAGCTAAAATGTGGTATGGGCATGTTTTCGACTATGATGAGTTCAAATATTGCAAAATTTTTCCATTTCGCGAAATTCAATTTTTTCGATTTCTAAGGGGGGACCAAGGAAACCCGAAAAATTTTTGTCTTCGATTTTGCTGAAAAGTCGTATATAGAGGTTTTCGGGGTCGTAGAACTCGAATCTGAAGTCTGTTTTTCGATTCAACTTTTCGTTAGCTAAGCATAAGCTTGCAATTTAAGCTTAAAACTTTAGCTTTTATTAAGTTATCGAAAAGCTGAATCGAAAAACGGACTTCAGATTCGTGTTCTACGACCCCGAAAACCCATATACAACTTTCGAAGACAAAAATTTTTCGATTTACCTTGGTCCCCCCTTAGAAATCGAAAAAAATTCTAATTTCGCGAAATCGAAAAATTTTGTGCTGTTTGAAGTCAGCGTAGTCGAAAACATATCCATACCAAATCTTAGCTCATTTGGTCAAGCTTTAAGGATTTTGAGTGGTGGTGGAGGATAATCGAGATAAGACCTATTTTGCTGTGGAACTTCAGTAAGACGTTATCATGGATTTATATTTATGTTCAAAAACAATAATACTTAAGTCATACACATAATGTTAATACTCGATCCGCTGATAATGCCAACTGAGTATGTTAGTGCATACAGAAGGTATCGAATGGTATAACGAAGTCAAATGGTCTTTAAAAATCGGAAATATTGCCTCCTTTTGTATATGATTTGGAATGTATGAAATTTCTAGAAAGCAAAATTAGCCCAGGAAAGTTGCCCAAAATCGGCCCGCATCGGCCCGCGCGGCCCGCGCGGGTAGTAAAATTCGGCCCGCCCCGCCCCGCCCCGCGGGTACCCGCGGGTACCCGCGGGTACCCGCGGCCCGCATACAACTCTGGGCTATCCTCTATTGACCGACCTGTTCGGCCGGTCTGCTTCGACCCTGCCGGCAGATCAGCCGGTTGCATCACCAGGCTCGTTGGCCCACCAGGGGGCAGTTTCATAAAAACTGGACTTGCATGCGAGTACTATAGCATGCTAGTACTCGCAAGATTACTGCGAGTTGCAATTGTAGGTGTTTCATAAAAATTTTCAGGGACTTGACAAAATTAGCTAAGGTTGTGCTGGTTCTAGTGGCACTAGCACTGCAAGTGCGAGTGCTAGTATCAGTATTTCAAAACTAAGCGTAAGTCTTTAAAAATCAAATCTATTTTGTCAGTAAACAAAGTCATTTAAAATTTTAGAACATCGCAAAGAAAACATTTCTCTTCCCATTCCAAAAATTTCCAATCAAAAATCTAAAAACAAACGAAAGTTGTAGCACTTTTTATGAAAGTTCTCTAGTCGAAATTCACTCGAGAACTAGACTGCTGCTAGTAGCGGGGTAGCCTGCAGCAGTTGAAGTTTTCTGAAACAGTTACTAGCAAGAAGCTTATGTCAACTCGCACTTGACTACCTACTAGACTTGCAACTCTAATGCTAGTACTAGCTTGACTGGAAAAGTTTTATGAAACAAGTTTAGTACTTGACTTGCCTACTAGACTATGCTAGTAGTCAAATCAAGTAAATAAAAAGTTTTATGAAACTGCCCCCAGGTTTCTAAGCGTCCAGGCCGTCTGGTAAACCCAGCCATCAACAACATTAGACTATGTATAGTAATGCTTGAATTTCTTTGATCTTGGACCGGCTTATAGTTGACACTAAGCAAATGAACTAAGCCCTTCGCTGTGGAGGTGTTTCACTTAACTAACAGAAATCCAGAAGACTGCTTGCTTAGTCCTACTCTTAGTAACTAACATATGTATACAATATTCGTCGTTAAATATCTTTTAGAAAATGCTGCGCATACTTGCTATTATGTTAATTATTGGATCTGGGATTACAGTGGAAGGAATTGATTATACCAATGATCGACAATTTAAGTCAAAGTTTGGCTCCTCGGTAGCCAATCCCTATAAAGAAGCTATCGGAAAATATAATTCGCTGTTAACGATTCTTAACGCTAAATTAGCAACATTCGACCCTAACGATGTCGCTGCTCTAACAGCACCGATCGATCCACAGATTTTAGCCTCTAGTCGAGATTTCGTTGCGAAAATGCAGACGACATCCAACAATGCCAATTCTATGGTGAGCGAGATTGATCAAGCCATGACTCAGAAAACGAATGAAGTCAGCCAAACCAAAGCACAAGCTGAAGCAACCCAGAAAGAAATTCGGCAAACAAACGTTCATATTCAGGGACTCCAACGAGAAGTCGCTGCTGCAAATCAGGCAGTCGTAGAATCTCAACGAAATCTGGAATCGGCCCAACGAGCTGTCCAGATAACTCAGGATAAGCTTCACAAAGCGAAGTATAAATGTCTGGGAAAGCGAAGGAGAAAGCGAGGTTGGCTGAAGAAATTCTTCAAAAAGCTGGGCCGCGGTCTGTGTGGAGTAGTGAACGTATTCGCAAGACAGATCAGTAAGGCTAGACGAGATGTTCGAAATGCTCAGAATCATCACAACGCAGTTGTCGCCAACCGAAACCAGAAACAGCAACAACTCAAAGATGCGACCAATCGGTTGAATGCTAAAAATAATGTCCTAAATCAGATGACGAGCCGACTGACAACTAACCAGAATCAGCTACAAACTCTGAAGGGGAAACGAGATAGAATCAACGAGGTTGGTCACAAAATGAAGACGACTCTTCAACACATCGACAGTTTCCTGGGTCAGGGAAAGGTCGTGCGATTCTATGCGGACATCGGTCTCCTCCTGGATCCGGCCAACATCGTGAGTCCACTGACTGAGCTCGGCGGAAGACTGGCTGAAATAAACGGACAGGCTGGGAATCAGCACTTCCTGCCTTCTCTTTCTAAGGAACAGATCGGAAGAATTAAGCAAATGCTGGACAGAATGAAGCAAATAACCACATGAACGATTTTTTATTTTTTAAAATGTGCACTATTTCTTGTTAGGTATACAGTATAAATAAATATTCCATTTTATTACAGGATACAGCAAAGACAGTGATGAGTTCCCGTTAGCAAGGTAGTTTAGTCATTGGAAATTGAAGCAGTTGTTTTATTGAAAAAGATACTGTTGCTGTCATACCTGAACGGGAGGTCAAATTTCACTGACCCTTGTGGAAGCAAATTTGGGTACCCCTTGCGAGAGCGATTTTTGTTAAGCGTAATTTTGAAAGCTATTTTTGAGCGTTTTTTGCCGTTTTTAACAAAAGCAGCGAGTTTTAGCTAAAACAACGTTTTTGGACGTTTTTAGCAGAAAATAGTGATTTGTAATGAAAAATTCCGGCGTAGCCGGAAAATTTTGGGAAATTTGAGTCGTAAAACCTATTTTTGGGCAATTTCCTTCCCCCTTGTGGCCAATTTTCTTATCTCTTGTGAGTGCAATTTTGAGACTTCGCCGAGGGGGGTGGAATTCCCCCCGTTGTCCACCTGTGGTTGCTCTTTGTAGAAAGCTTTTTGTATTCATAATAGTATTTGTAAGTATTCATCTTTGTAAAAACATTTACTGAAACCATCGTTTCAAACCAGCTCCTGTTAGTGCTCGGCCCGGATCTGATCTTTGAAACCGGTTCCGGTCCCGGTCCCGGTTCTAGCTTCCGGTTTCAATTGAGTTTTTAGAAAAGTAGCATAGTAACTTTAGTAACAAAGGGACAGCCGAAGGAAAACGAAAGGGGAACCGGCCGACGTCTGGATGGCAAGGAACAAATGATGGGCCGGGATGACAGGATCACAGAATGGAAGGACGAGACAGATCCAAGGATGGCTGACGAGGGGAAAAAGCGAGACATAGCAGGACACAGAGCCCGAGGGCGACTCAGTCTAAAACTGAATCACATGGGTTAAAACCATTGTTAGCCTTAAGCCGGATTCTGCGCTATTAACTGGATTTCGGGATCAAAGCAGTTGACCTGTTGATTTCCTTCTCGGTGTTGTGAGAACGGGCATTTTGAAGACAAAGGAGCCAATTTTATAGCATGAACGACATTTTCGAGGAAAAAGGCCATTAGAAAATGAAGTGAGGTTTTAGACTTGGAAATCGAAAGCTTCCTTCTCAGAAAATCCAGGGAAATCTGGCTAATATCCGCATACAAACATTAACGTGACAATAAAATGAATTAAAAGTAAACTAGGGCGGCGAGAAGCTAGATTTTAGCATGATGTGATTCAATTAAGGGACTCGAAGCCCCCTTACGTATTATTTTTAGACTCGCACCTCGCACTTGTGCGAGTCTAAAATGATTTATCCATCAGGTCGTTCCACTTGGGCCAGGGCATCCCTGTAGATAGACGCTTGTTCGTGACGTTGGCGTTGGGACCGGTTGACCTTAGGAGGGGTATAGTCCGCTGCCCGCAGCAGGCGACCACAGCCTAAGGCTTGGTGTTGCTGGATGTTCTGGACTTCACGGGGACCGTAGGCCAACGGGAGGACAACTTGAAGGTCCCGAAGAACTTGAAGAAACTTGAAGATTTCCCCATCAATGAATTTTTAAACAATTTCCCTATTTCAGCTGATTTCTAACAAGTTGTGCTTTGTTGCATTGATTTGCCGCAAATAGTGTAAACTAGCCAAAACCAGCTAAAATTGTTTAAAATTCGTTGCGGGTGCAACATAGGTCGCAGCAACGAAAACTTTATAGCGTTGGATTCAGCTCAGATTAGACATTATGATTATGCTACTTTTACTCGCTTTTGCTGGATTCGCATTGTCGAAATTTTGGGTCAAAAAGTTGTATTTTTCGAAACAATCGATTTTCAAATTTTGAAAAACCACATAAACCACATGAAAGCTGACACGTAAGCGGTCCTGGAAATCCAATTGAAAACTTCTTACATTGAGTGAGTCGCGAGTAATTGCCAGCCAAATTTGAAAAAGCGGCAAAGATCAAAGGATTTTGAAAATCGAAAAAATTGAATAACTATTGCAAGTCTTGCTCTTGACGAAATTAGCTTATATTTGGGATTCAATATGTTTGGGACATGGGCTAATTTTCCACCAAACGGCTAGTTCCTGGCGTCTACTGAACTTTCAAAACTTAAAAAATCGGCTTCTTTTGAAGAATTTTAATTTTTTTCAAATTTTTTCAACCAAAAGAAAGTTCATGCCATGACGGTTCAGAAAATATATACATGGCTGCAGCAAACATGTACCGGTAATGCAGTATAAACAAAATAATTTCGCTCCCTATATTTTTTGGTCAGACTTTAGTTTAAGTATCTCGTTTTTGCTAAAAATGCCTCGTTAGTTCAAAATTTGTACTTGAAATTGTCTAATTTATGTAACAGTCAATGATTGCCAGTATTTGCACGAAGATTTGCATGCATCTCCATAGTTACTCTCAAAAGTCTCTTTCAAAACCTTTCTTAAATTTGATTGGCTGGGCCAAGTCACGTGTGATCGCGTGACTGGGTGTTCTTTGGTTATTTCAAAGGGCCTAGTCTGTCTTTGTTCTACTTTATCTGGCATGCAATTCTTGCCATACGTATAGTTATCTGGCATGCCAGATAGCAAAATAAGACTGGAACAACTATCTGGCTTGCCTTAAATTTTAAGGCACTTGGATACGCGGTAGAAACTAAAATCGCCTGAAAGGAAAAAGAAAAATATAAAGCAGCCCTGCATTAAATTTCGAAAGTTTTGTTGAGCATCTTGTGTGCTGTTGGTTATGATTGTTAATCATTCAACTTAAATCAATAAGTTCTACCACTTTTAGGTTTCGATTACTTGAAATGCAAAATGTAGTAAAAGCAAGAGTACATAATATATAAGAGTATGACAGCAGGCAAGCTCTCTGTTATCAGCTGTGGGTACATGCTATATTCGCTAACAGCTGACCCCCCGAAACATGTATGCTCACATGTTTCGAAACATGTATTTTAGAAAAAGTGGTCTACGCGCGTCTACACCTAAAGTGGTAACATGGAGCTTAGACAAGATGCTACGATGCTACAGTTGGAGGCGTCGACGCTTCCAAAAGTAGAATGACCGTGTAGCGCGGTGACATGCTTCGACACGCGTCTACGCACCTCGACGTGCGTCTACGCGCGTCTATAGCTACGCTCATATTTAACTTTAAAGAAAAGATGATTTTAAAGACAGATTCTTTTGAAAGAAAGAAAGAATCTTTCAAAATAAAGAAGGACGAAAGAAAGTTAAGATAAAGGTCAAGTGAAATTTAATCCACCTAGCTAACCTTGACTACATCTTGACGACATCTACTCATGACTACATCTTCTAATTGCCTCCAAGTCTAAGACATTGTTTCAAGTAAAATCTGTGGGGCCTCCACTCTTCCTTATCAAATACGGGCAATCTAAGATTTTCGTCAGCTGAATTCGCACATCGCTCTCTGAATCCGCCAATTGGTATTCTAGATCTAGAAGGTGCTTGACAGAAAATACGCTCAACGACATGGCCGCGCAATAAGCTTTTCTGAATAAAAGCTCCAGGACGACAAGTGATTGCGGGTTTTCCAACCTTTCCATTGCCGAGTCTGTAGCTAGCAGAGATAGCCTCAGTAGCTGCTTGTTCTGCGCATCCTGAAAACAAAACACTCAATCTAATCATAATATAGCAAATTACCCATATGTTGACATTAACTTAATGAGTTGAATTGTCTACTCCATACTGGTATAATGCAGACATTTAAGGTGCTGGTTTTCTTTCTAGTATTTTTAACTCATACAGATTTAATCCTTTACGCAAGTAGCTAAAACTTACGAAATAATTTATTTTCGTGCTCTTTAACATTCTAGGACCAGTCCCGTTATTTTAAGCGAAAAGATAGGAAGCACGTAGTCGATACACCTGATTGGTTGCTATGGCTGCTGGAAAGAGGGCATCGAAATGAACATTTTTGTTTTTACAACCTTCAGTTATCTCCAGTGGTTAACTCAGTATAAGCAAAAAACAATTGAGAGGGTCAAAAAATGGCCATTTTCCAGGAAATCAGCTTTTTCAAAATTACTGCCAAATCTTCCGGAAAATTTTGGTTCATTTATACGCAGTCGACACAATTTAATTGCACATTTTTTCAATGCCTGTTAGCATGAGCTCACTGCTTTGAACTAGAGATTTGACCGAAAAAAAATTTTGGCAAAACTGTGATCAGTTTGTTTTGAACATCGTTTTCTTAAAAACTACTCCACCGCCTCCGTAGATTCTTGGCACAGTGGAAATCCGCCCTTCTGTGGAGGGACGTTTTCTTGGTTTGAGCTAAAACTTCTTCAGTTGCGAGATAACTCAAAAGTTGCGAAATTTCGTGTTACCACACATTTTACCGATTTTCTCGACCGTTAGGACCTGCTGACCCAGATCTAAAGAACACGTCCCTCGGCCCATCTGTCCTTCATATTACGGCACAAATAGAACGTTTGGCCAATTCTACAGTTTTGAGAAATCGATGTTCAAACATTTTTGGAAATTTTTTGCTGATTTTGCTAATTTCGCAAGCTCATTTG
The DNA here is from genome assembly GCA_030248195.1 of Trissonchulus latispiculum. Lineage (NCBI taxonomy): Eukaryota > Metazoa > Nematoda > Enoplea > Enoplida > Ironidae > Trissonchulus > Trissonchulus latispiculum. The sequence goes on from JASAND010007035.1 coordinate 36,904, forward strand.
AATATACTGATTATAAGCTTTAAAATGATGTGTAAAGCTCATTCCAACTTCCAACATTGCGAAAGTTATAGCGTTTCAAAAACTCATCACAAAAGCACTGCACAAAAGGATACCACTACCTTTAGGGGGCTTCATAGTAAAAAAGTTTTAGGTGACGGATGTCGCTCATTTGCGCACATAATAGCAACATATGCGTGTTTTGGTTTAGAGAAGTTTACGGAAAAATAAGGTCCTGCTCCCCAGGATTGTAATGAAATATTTAACAGCGCTTAACTTAAAATAGAAACATTTCTATGAGAAGAATATTCGTCCCTGCACGAGAGCTTGATAATTAATTTAATCTGCCATATTTTGAAACATCGCTGTTTTGTGAAATTCGTGGCCTGAGGTCTCCGATTTGCGCACTGAAAAGCACTGGACATTGCTGCTTTCAGGAAAGGGCCGAGTAGAGTGAAGTAGAGTTATGATTAGCATTTTGAACTTGTTTTAACTCCACTCAAGCTTGAGTTTCCCACTTTTAACTCTTTCATGAGAAGGATTGAATTAACCTTAATTCCACTCTTCTAGGAGCACGGCATAAACCGTAGTTGTGGCAGCCACTGCAAGTTACTTAAAGACAGGTGGATTGCGACAGCATAGTCGCCCCTCTTTTCAGCTCCTTTGGTTGCCTCTGACATTGGCACTTCGATATAATGCAAAAAAGGATTGCCTTTGACCTTGACCTCTGTATACAAGCATACCTACCATTGCTTCTGGCACGCGAAAACTGACATATCCGTATTGAGTTTTTGCCATAATTTGAATGGCTCTTTCCTCGACTTCTGCGGAGATGACATCTCGACTTACAACATAAAACTTCCCTTCCTTCACTGCAAATCCAATATTTTTGCTTGTTCGAAAAAAAGCTTGATACAATCCACGGAATATTTCTTTGTGAGATTTCATTGGACGCTTTATATTCCACACATTTTATGAGGAATGAGCTGAACCCGGTTTTCTGAAGGACCCTATTTAACGTAGGCGGCTGCAAACTGTGTACTAGGTCGGAAATGTTGCTTTCACCCAGTTGCACGCCAAGCCAGAAAAGACATCACATCCGCAGCAATAACTTGGAAACATTGGAAAGTCAGAAAGTTCATACTGTCTGAAACAAATAGTTTCGCTATACATCTCGAGCCGGATCCGCCTGGGCGAAAAGCGTGACACAATATTTGGAAGCTGGAAAATTTTGACAAATTGTACCTCAAAATTCCTTCTAGTGCAGGCCCTCGTGCGACTTTTGACTTGGCAAAACAGCCCGATTGGGTGCAAAACATATGTACAAGTTGCATTGTTTGTATTTCAGCAAACCTGTAATGTTCAGCCCATCTTCAAATACTATTTCATCAGAACCTTCCTCCAAGATACACAGACTTTGATTTACGGTGATTCGGAAATTCCACTGATTAATTTACCACATTAGTTTCATCAGTACTTCGTCGAAACTGTAGTTCGAATAGAACTGAAGAATCGCTGAAACCAATCGATCGCTGAAACAAATGGATCGATCCAAAGCCCCTATACTTTCTAGAGTTTATAGGAACCGTAAACTTTCCATCGATCGAGGCAGAGGCTATTTTACAAATGTGCTTCAGCAGTACAAAGAATTTTTTGAGCAATGTTGATATGATTCCAGATTATCAGATCTCTGAAACATTTACAAAACTGCATAGTTGGCATCCACATGTCTTTATATATATATATATATATATATATATATATATATATATATATATATATATTTATTTATTTATTTATATTTAGATAGAACGATAACAAAGACCCAGAAAATGTCAGAATATCCTTTTGTGCACTTATTGACCACTTTGTGCCAATTTAAGGTCAATTATAGCCGAAGGAAGCAAGCAAGCACATGGAGAGAATTGAAGTCTTGTTTTGCTGCGTTTTTACCCATTTTCCAATTTCATACAATCAACAGCTTGAATATGTCCAGTGAATGAATGAATATGAATTACACTTAACATTTTGGGTATCGCCGTCATGGTACTGGTATTCTTACTGCCTCGTTATGAACCATAGTGGTTGTGCACTGTGTCGGCACCAAAAGTGCACCATTTAAAATTTGGCTGCTTGCTACTCATTCGAAATATGAAAATGGCGTATCCCCAGTCTGTCAATTTCCCCAGTTTGTCAACTCTAATCCCTATAATTAATGTTGTCCTCAGTTAGTCAACTCCTTTTCAGTTCATCCTCACTTTGTCGACTTGTTTTCATGTCAATCAGTTTTTCTTAGGGGGGACTTGTACTCACTAAAATAACGTTTTAACTTTAAAAACGTATTAATTTTTGTTAATTAAATTTTATTTCACTTAAACTCAGATTAAATTTCTCACTATCCTTACAACTTTTAAATTTTGATGCTTTCCAGATCAAATCTTGCAAATGATTAAATACATAAATATTTCTGTTTAAATTAGATAAAATTATTTGTGAAATATAGACAAGGCACATTCAAAATTATTTACGTGCACAGGAATTGTCAACACAGCTGGCAGTTTATGTGTAAACAAAGCAGTTAATAGTCCACAGACAAATGACAGATCGATGGACTGAAGCTTGCTCACAGACAAGCTCTTGGAGATGGAGTGTCCGGATCGCCGGTACTTGAGGCTCAACGCATTGGCATTCAAAGGATACGAGCTACCTGGCGGCTTATCAAACTCCGATAAACGCAATTGACCTGATGGAGGTCGTAGTCCGACTGCTTTCCCTCCAGCTGTGCCAGGAGCGTCAATATCTCGGCAGTTGATCGTTTCGGTCCAGTCTCGACACGTGATCGATTATCAATGAAAAAACTATGTCTACCGACTCATCGAATCGACTGAGTTCGAATGGGCAGTGATCGGACAGTTCGGCAATCAGGAGTTCACCAGATTTCTTTCTGACAATCACTCCATAGTGGTAATACAAGGGTAATTCCATCCAAGTTCCAACTCACTTTATAGCCACTATTATCCCGGTATGTTGGCGAGCAATGTTCAACTGCTTGCTTCTATTGCAGATAATCAGCGCATGTCCACAGATCAGCTCCTCGACCTGTCGACAGTACTCTTTGATTTTGTCATCATTTACCAAGGCGGCTGCGATGAAAAGCAGAACAAACTTAAAAATTTTGTACATCAATCGAGTCATCGTAAATTCGCAATGGCAGCAAAAAATAACCTTCAGAATCTGATTAATCAACATGGTCAACATTAGTATTTGAGAACGACTTGTTAAATCAGACCATCGACGGCCTGACCATTTTTTGGTTCGGCCTCCGTCGGTCTGTGGCCGACAAAAACCGATGACCAACGTCTTGTCGGTCAAAGGTTTTATATACTGATACTGCTTTTTTAAATTTATCCTATTGCGCAGCTAAATCTGTACCATGATTGCATTTCACCCTCAGCCAGCTGAGGTTGGGAAGAATGTTGGTACTTTACAATGAAATTTTTTGACTGATTTTTCAAGATAAAACGTTTTTACTTGGCCTTCGCAGCCAAATGCAGTGCACCTCTTTCCAGCCGAGAGACAGGCAGGCCGGCAGGCCAGCAGCCGGTGCCGGCTGGTCGTTTTCCACACAGCCGGTCAACAACACACCCCCATGCCCAGATTGCGAAAACAAGGCCGCTTTATGGACTAAGTGAAGTGACTGCAGTAACACAACGTGTCCGTTTTACAGTTTAAAAACAGGAATAAAACTAATTAACATTTGTACATGCAAATTACACACATTATGCCGTTCTCAAACACTAATCAAAGTCGTCTTGCAGTTATTGAAAAAGAACAAACACTAGAATATTGTGTAATCTGCGTTATTACAATGATACAGTGGTAGCAATAAGAACATGCTTCAGAATTTGATTTGTAGTATTATGATAAGAACATGCTTCAGAATTCGGTTTGTAGTAATGATAAGAACATGCTTTAGAATATATAAATCAATCTGGTTATTATAATTTTGCAGTAGATAGCTTGTCAACTATACATAGCTTGCCAAATACCGCAATTCACCAACCGTTCTACCTAGCAGTCAGCAGACATATAATTCAAACATTTAACATAGGCTTTGAGAAAAATACATATCAATAAACAAAACTTTCCGGCAGTCGGAAATGTTTATATATTTGGGGCGAAACCTGTTTTTCGGAGTCATTCTTTGTCTAGGGCTTGCCCCTTACAGCGGTGTTTTGTAGTTAGTTTGAGGCAATGGGTAAGAGAATATTTGCAGGCATTCTGTTAGTTTATTTTAGTAGTCCATTTCAGTTTCTGTTTCAGTTTTAGTCACGATCACGATCCAAGATAATTTCTGTTTCAGTTTCTATCGGGGAGCGAAAATTGTTTAAGTTTCCGTCGGTAACACAAAATTGTTTCAGTTTTAGTTCCAACCAGTTTCTTGGCTTTAAACATAATATATCTTATGAATTAATGATAATTTAGACCCTCTTTTCAGAATATTGAAGAAATAGGATTAAAATTTTCAAAGCTTCTCGCTTTGAAGAAAAACTGGAACTAAAGTCTGACCAAAAAATCTTGGAAACGAATTGTGGGAGTCTGTCCTGAGTTAGTCTTTGAGGTTAGTCTATATAAAGAATATATTTTTAGAAACCTCAGGAGTAGGAGATGTAACAGAAAAGCTCCTACTTAACCTTCTAAACTAATATCTTATCTCACTCTTCCTTACACTGAGTCTAACTGTTGCGGTCTCCTTACACCTGTGTCCAAAACCCAACTTTATTCAGCTGACTCAACCTTTTATTGAAGTACAACACAAATCAAGAACCGGTCACAACAGATCAACCTGGTCTAAACTACCCACTACCCTTTTATCCTTTTTCTTTTCTGCTTAAATATGTTTTCATTTCTCTTTTTTCATTGTCTGTGCGTAATCGGGCGTATAATTTCGTTAAGATGGAATAAGCTGTTATGGAATGTAGCGTAACAATTTTGAGAGGTTTTGCTTATTCGTAAAGCAGGTGCACTCTATTGCTGATCACTTTAGCATGTAGCTAAAAGATGTGTATCATACGTAGGTTGTTGGGGGGGGGGGGGGGGGGGGGGGGGGCTATAAAAAGAAGGCGTCGGCGGGCCTGTAGACTATTGAAATGTAAATTACTGAAATGCTTTACAGTTACAGACAAAAGTTCATCCAGTGGGGACAATGAGCGAACGTCCCCACAGGTTACATAACCACCCTTCAAAAAAAAGCGAACGTCCCCGTTTCGTGAAAATAAAAAATTCTATATCAGATACTATGTATATGTCAACCTACATGTAGTGAAGGAAAGTTACGGGTGATGATAGCAGCTATGAACCAAGAGTGAATTAAATGGCAATAAAAACAAAGTAATGTCAAGCTTAGTATTTGTAGTCGAATAGAGACGTGCAGGTGTATTTGTGGGGGATCACGTGAACTGAATGGATCCCAACTCTAGGCTGCGGGGGACCACCAACACCAAGCGACCATTTGGGAAACCGTAGACACCTGAAACATCTTCAGGGGACACATCTGTGGGTCTCCTAGATCGTCGGACAAAGTGGCTGTCTGTGGTGGTTGGGTGGGAACGGATGTTGTTTGCTGGGTTTTTGCGGATCCAGTGTCAGTAGTACTTTTGGTGGAGGTTACAGACTCGTTGGTGGCGGTCGCTGACACAGGAAAAAGTGTGGTGAAAGTGTAGGTGGGAGGGAGCGCTGTGGTGGACCCAGATACGGCAGTTTCTTTAGAAGTGCCGCCGTTGGGAGTGGGAGGAGCGCTGATAGGTTGACAGCGTGGTGTAGGGGTTGGCTGTAGCGGTCTCTTGGATGCCTTCTCTGTCCGAGGCAAGTTGCGAATAGGTGTACTTGGCGACGATGTTCGTACGGACTCGTTGTCATCTTCCAACAGCGAAATGTGTCCATCAGGTGTAGATTTGGTCGCGCGTGAGGATTTTGTAGAAGACGCGCTTCGAGAAGAGACCGGGCGGTCGGGCGTACGGCTATCGCGGCTAGAGGACGATTTAATATGAATCACCGGCGCGGGTACCCGTGTAGTTCGGTGACGACTACTGTGAAACCGGGGTTGAGCATAGGGCTGATCACTGAAATATGGCTGAACCAACGCGAAGCGTGGTTTTTCCAACTCCCAGCACTGGTACAGCCGAGAAGCGCCATCTGGAG
>JASAND010007037.1:0-25906 GCA_030248195.1 Trissonchulus latispiculum
GAGGCGGAGACTATATAAAGACATGTACCGCGACTCATTATTTATCAGATTGTGATTGTGTTTCATGAGTGGTTAGGTGTGCTGATTGCGGCTTACAGTTTGAGGATACCAGACAACGGCGTCAACATGTAGAAAAAGTCCATTCCAATAGACTGGCTAGAACTTGCTGTGTGGAGAAACCTTCAAGACGGTAAGACTGCTCACGAAGCTGAGAACTGAACAACACAGTTCCGTTCAGAGCCGGAACCTGAAAGCAACAAGCAATGCAAACTCCACTCCAGGCGGAAATCAAGAGGCTGTTGAAGTGAAGGACGTATGGGGAGACCACGAACTGCATTTAACAAATACACAAGGAAAAGCGATGTTGCCTATTCTATTCGGGATGGCATCCATTCCGAGTACCTTCCACGGGTCTACTGTACTAATCGAAGGAACGGTTTATAGAACGATTGAACAGTACTACCAGGCTGAAAAAGCTAAATACTTTCTTGATTGGGATGCATATCGAAAAATCATGAATACTTGGTCCCCGTCCATTGCTAAGCAAATCGGAAAGTCCATAGATGGTTATAATGCTGACGCTTGGGCAAGAATTGCAGACGTTATTATGGAACTGGCAAACAGAGAAAAAATAAAACAACATCCTGAAGTGGAACGAATGCTTATCAATACCGGAAATAAAATGATAGCAGAAGCTTCAAAATTCGACGAATACTGGGCAAATGGCATGGATATAAGCGAGCCTTCCATTAACGACTCGTCCCAATGGATTGGTAAAAATAAACTCGGAACGATACTCATGAAGATTCGAGATGAAATATTAAATGAACAATTTGTATGAATGTTATGTGCAATATGTCAAATGAATTAATAAAAACGCTTCGTTTTGAATACTATAATCGTTAATCTCATTAATGGCAAATAAGATAATACCGACTCCTTTCCTCAAATTTCAACATCCTTTTACCTGTATAGTTGCCGCCCCAACAAAAGCAGGTAAAACTACTTTTGTGTCACGCCTACTTCGTTTCTCGGGCGAAATGATTAATCCTCCACCGGAAAGATTTCTTTGGTGTTTTAGCGAGTGGCAGCAAGCATATGATGAAATTGAGGATGTAGAGTTTATCAAAGGCTTGCCAGATATAAATGAATTGAAAACTGGTAAACGTACAATAGTAGTACTTGATGATTTAATGACAGAGGTCCAAAAAAGCAACCAACTGATTCAATTGTTCACGCGGGGTTGTCACCATTGGTCATGTAGTGTGATTCATATAACACAGGACATATTTTTTGATAAGAAAAGAACGAGTCGTATAAATTCTCAGTATATCGTTCTTATGAAGAATCCAGCAGACAAACTCACTCCCAGGAATTTGGCAAAGCAAATGTTTCCAGGAAAAGTTGAGGGCTTTATGCAGGCATTTGATCATGCAACAAAGACGCCACATGGATACATTCTTTTAGACCTAGATCAAAATACTCCTGACGAATACAGACTTAGGACGTCAATATTTCCGGATGAGCTCAATGGTGTGTACAGGTTAAAAAATACATAAAAGGAGCACAAGATGAAAATACTCCTGAAGAATACAGACTTAGAGCTACAATATTTCCGGATGAGCTAAACGTGTGTCAGGTTAAAAAATATACTAAGGTAGCCTGTACAGTAATGCAATGGCTAAACGATTTGAGAGAAACATTGACTACCTTAAGGTTCTCTGCAAGTGCAATCACAAGCAGAGACGAGGCATTATTGAAAATGGGAACTCTGAGTTAATAAAAAGTATTTGCGATTGTGTTGAGAATGTTCTTACGGATAACGTTAAAGTATCAGAAAAGGACAAGCTGCGGTTACATCGATACAAAAAGATTTTACGTGAGTTAAGAGATAAACGGAAAAGTGTACAGTGGAAGAAACGACGTATAGTACAGCAAGGAGGATTCTTGCCTGCGTTGCTAGCACCCTTGCTAGGTGTTGTAGGAGGACTAGTGACTGACCTGATACTGAAAAAGTAATGGAGTACTCAATTTTAGTGAGACCTGAATACCTCGAGCGGCATAAGGAAGAGCTCGAGAGTGGTATTGAAGCAACTAGAAACAGATCAGAGTTTCCGGATGATGTAAAGCTGGCAATGTATCGCCAAAAGAAGTACCGTCAAGATGTTTTGCGAGAAAAGGGTCAACGAATCAATATTGTAGAGCAGAGTAAAGCAGAAAGAAACGAAGAAGGTAATCCAATTATAGAAAGTTTACCCAACTCCCTCAGAGCTAAGGGACAACAGCTGTTAACCCACATGGCGTCCATCCACGATCTAAAAGTCAACCCTAAGGGTGAAATTACATATAAAGGAACAGAAGTTCCAGGTTCCAGAATCGTGGATTTGGTAAATGATTTCGTACGTAACCGCCCTAAGAAAAGTCCTGCAAAAGGTTGGAAACTATTGGCAGAAGCTTTGCGTGACAGCAACACACCCAGAGAATATATCGGAAATCCTTCAAGGTGGCAATACATACAAACACTAAATGAACCTCCCGGAACCCCACCTCAAGCAGGCTTTGGTATTTCAAAAATTCTGAAATCAACCAAATGGAAAACAGCATCTTAGCAGACCTGTATTACAATCCAGACAGTCCTGTAGCTTATACAGGTATCAGGCCATTATACAAAGCCGCTACTAAAAAGGATCCCACCATTTCCCTTAAGGATGTCAAGGAATGGCTCAAGCGACAATACACTTACACCTTACATAAGCCTGTACGAAAGAATTATGCGAGAAGACAATATTTTGTTCCTGGTATCGATAAACTATGGCAAATTGATCTAGCTGATATGGTTAGGATTGCAGATAGTAATGATGGCATTAAATACTTGTTCACATGCATTGATGTGTTTTCGAAATATGCGTGGGTAGTTCCAGTTAACACTAAGTCTGCGACAGAAATGTGCAGAGCGTTCGAGACAATCTTGATACAAGGAAGAACACCGGAAAAGCTACAATCGGACAAAGGAAAAGAATTTTTGAACCATAGTTTTCAGAAATTACTTGAAAGGAAAAGAATTAAATTTTATACTTGTAACAATCCAGACATCAAATGCAGCATTGTAGAAAGATTCAACAGAACAATCAAAACAAAGATTTGGAAATATTTCACCAAGCATAGAACCTACAGATATGTTGATGTATTGGGAGACCTCGTGAGTAGCTATAACAACTCAGAGCATCGAACAATCGGAATAACACCAGTACAAGTGTCTAATCTAGATACTCAACATCTAGTACATGAGAGACTATATAAAAATAAGCCAGCTGCAATTGCAAAACTGAGTGTCGGCGACATAGTTAGAATTAGCAAAACGAAGGGTCTGTTTGAGAAAGGGTATTTGCCAAATTGGTCAGAAGAATTATTTAAAATAGCCAAAGTGGCTACGAGTTCTTACCCCATAATGTACAGTTTAAGTGATCTACAAGGTGAAGCAGTTGAAGGAAAATTTTATGAACATGAAGTCCAAGAGATTGTTGAGCCAGACAGTTACTGGATTGAAAAAGTCATAAAAACTAGAAAACGAAAAGGTAAAAAAGAATATTTTGTCAAGTGGCTTGGATATCCTGAAAAGTTTAACAGCTGGATTAGCGAAGATGATGGATTTCTACCTACAACTACCTAGCAATACTGGAGACTTTGATACAAATACTTTGGCGCACTACAAAGTTAGATTACCTCATCGTATAGACCTAGACGGTGAATGGGAGGTAGCCTTGGTTGAAATGATGTACCCTACAACATGGGGTGGTTTCAATTCCAATGACCTTACAATTTCGTTCAAATTCCCCGACAATACTTTCGTCAGCCAGCAGTTGCCCAAACGACACTACGAAGCTGTCGATGATCTGTGTCGCGCAATTAACTTTACGATTCTCAATATGCGGCACCCCTCTAGTGGTGAAAAGGCCCCAATAGCATTTAGATTTGATGACTACAGACATAGAGTTGTTTACACCGTACCAGTGGAAAAGGTTTCGTTTGCTGACAGCTTAACGCTAAGTACTCATCTCTATGCAGTTCTAGGATTCGTCTCAGCTTCTACTAGAACTCCAAGATCAGTACAAGAAATATTATCAAAAGAAGGGGTCAAAATTGCACCGGACGAGTCTTTGATATATAATATAGACACATTTGAAGTTGTGGCGGAATCCGAACCGGATATGAGAGGCGGTTTTTACTCTTTGTTTGTATACTGTGATGTAGTCGCCCCTCAAATTGTAGGTAATGCGCTGGCCCCTCTAATCAGAGTTGTCAACGTTGAAGGGCAATACGGTGACAGTGTAAACAAGGAGTATCATAATCCACACTACGTACCCGTCTTAAGGAAGGAATTCGATACAGTGGAAATCAATATAAACAGCGACAGCGGTCAACCCGTCAAATTTGCATTTGGCAAAACGTTTGTCAAGCTTCATTTCAGAAGGCTGAGACCATGAGGACAATATATTATCCGGAAAGCATTAAGACGTGGGAGAACGCCTTATTGCAAACAGGTGGTGCCCTCCCTACGTACTCTGGGCTTCCCTATCAAAGAGGAGAAGGTATTGGTAGCTTCTTTAAAGGACTATTCCGAGCTATATGGCCTACTGTAAGAAAAGTTGGAATTCATGCTGGAAAAGAAGCTTTGAGAACAGGAAGTGAAGTAGCAAGAGATTATCTTAACGATGGGAGAGATATTAAAAGTTCTTTCAAAAAGCGCAGTCGTCAAGCTCTGGGTCGTACCTTGAGCAAACTTGGAGAAGACTTGCAACAAGAGGGAGAAGGCCTTGGAAAAAGACCAAGGGAGAAAAGCATAAAAAGGCTACAGAAGAAAAGAAAACGTGTAGAGTTTGATATATTTAGCAATGGCTAAGCAGCTAGATGTCCAGTCATATCCGGGGTTTAAAAGTGAATTGGATTTATTTTCACTTCCACCTACGCAAGTAGCCGTCGAAAAAGGGTATTGGGCTGAATATTACACTCAAAATCCGGTAACTGACAACGGGCCTTATAGACTACATATTCCTAAGGATACGTTTATGTTGGATTTGAATAAAAATTATTTGTACATGAAAATAAGAATTGTAACGAAAGACGGAAAGGACTTAGCTTACCCAACGTTGGCTGATGGTTCCCTTGACAAAACCAAGGTAGTAGTGGCTCCAATCAATTTAATTGGTTCCACGTTATTTGAACGAGTTGTTGTCAAATTGAGTGATAAAGAAATTGAAAATAGTGGTCCGCTTTATGCATACAAAGCATATCTTGAAGTGCTGCTAAGCTATGGGACGGCTGCCAAATCCACCCATCAGCAACTAGCAATGTTCCAAAAGGACGCTACCGGAAATTTCGATGACGTTACCACAAGCGCAATGAAATGGAGAGGAAGGCCGTTCATGAAAAATAAAGGAGTTGAACTACTGGCGCCTTTACACTGCGACCTGTTTAAGCAAGACAGGTACATGCTTAGTGATACGGAATTGTCGTTAGAACTGCATAGAAATACTGACCGTTTTGTGCTGATGAGTGATGGTACAGAGTACAAGCTGAAAGTGGAAGACATAAAATGGTTTGTTTGGAAGGTCAAGCCCCAGGAATCACTAAGTTTAGCAATTGAAAATGTCCTTCGAACGAATGCTGCAGCTAAATATCCTGTAAGACGAATTAAAATGGTTACCAGACATTTAGCGCCAAAATCGCAAACTATTGTAGAAAATTCGATATTCAGTGGTCAACTCCCAAGGCGAGTGGTCATGGCAATGGTGGACTCTGAAGCATTCAATGGTTCATTTACGCTGAATCCACTAAAGTTTGAAACATGTAACGTAAGCGAGCTGTCCTTGAAGTGCGGCGACGAATATATACCCAAACATCCTATGAAAATGGACTGGGAAAAGTTACAATATACAATACCATACATGTATCTATTTGAGGGAATAAATATGGCGAACAGCGATAAAGGAATTGATATATCTTATGTCGACTATCGAAAGGGATTTACAATTTTCGTATTTGATTTGACTGCAGATAACGTGGATGGGGGTGCAATGGAGCTAATTAAGGAAGGCGACCTGTCTCTTTACATGCAGTTAAAAGATCCTTTATCAACTAATACACAGGGAGTGGAAATTATCATTTATGGAGAGTTTGATAACTTAATTTCGATTGATTATAATAGAACTCCATTTTTTGATTACTCTATATGAAACCCATAAAAGAAACCTTTTCCGCTGAACCCCTGAAAAATGAATACCTTCGAGATTGAGAAAGTACTGCAGAAAGATCGGCTAACACGAAAATGTTTTCTCGGTGTGTATCCTTGCGATCAACTGCCATATATAACTACACGTCCAGCGTGTTTCGTCGTTAATACCGATCCCTCTGGTGCCCCCGGCGAACATTGGATTGCATTATACTGTGATCAGTACGTTGAATACTTTGATAGCTACGGACTGGATCCAATAGAAGAATGTAATAAGGCTTACAATATTGAATTGATTAACTATTACTGTTTGCAAGATTTTCATACTAATGTATGTGGTGAATATTGTATCTATTTTCTTATAAAAAGGTGTCACGGTTACAGTTTCAACCGCATTATAAATTACTTAAGAAAACGTCCCGATAATAACGACAGAATCGTTAAGTATTTCGTGGATAGCATACGAGTGCGAACGGCTGTAGATTCAGCGCAAACTTGCAAGTGCCGGCTGGAAGGCTGTATCAGTCGAAACAATGTCTGTGGTTAACATTGTATTTGTTGGAAGGTTCAACGAGAATTTAGATTTAACCAGATTACCTAATGCGGTTTACTCACCTACACGATTTAGCGGAACGGTACTATCTCACAGTAATGCGACCTTTCTTTTATTCGCTAATGGCAAATTTGTCTGCCTTGGAACAAAGGCAGTAGCAGAAGGAAAAGCCTGCATCCGTAGCCTAGCAAAGCTATTGAACCGACGCGCATCATGGGTTGAGATTAAGAATATTGTGCTGGCGCACAAAATTGGGAAGCGTGTTGACCTGGTCAATATATACAAGAAATTGCAGCAACTGAATGTACAAGTCTCGTACGAACCGGAACTTTTCAGTGGAATTAGCTGGAAGCAGGAAGCTGCAACCGTCCGACTATTTCACAATGGGAAATTTTTCATGACAGGAGTGAAAACCGTGCCTGACCTATATTCCGTTTTTAGCAAAGTCGAAAACTTTATTGCAAATTCATAAAAATGACTATTACAATTTAATCATCAGTGTCCATAATATCACAATGACCATATGCTAAAGTAGTTTCACTGTCAAACAATATGTACCGTTTATCATCAAAGCAAGACAAGCCAGATTTGTTTTGTATAACAGTATCAATATGACCACCACTAGATCGAATAAATTTCATAAAATGTTTACAGACCGTTTTGTCAAACAAGGTATTTTTAAAAGTATCATGCTTTACTTGCTTGGAAATGACACATTTTTTGACTCCCTTTGCACGCTTTTTTTCCTGCCCATGAATGTCTATCAAACTGTACATTTTTGATCGTAAACCGACAAATTCAGCAATTGGAACAGAATTAAGTTCATCTTTAAATTTTCCCATAACTTTCTTGTTTTCAGTACAAAAGCATTTATGACTGGTTGGATAGTCAGAAAAGTCAAATAATGCCTTATTCTTGTTCATATCATCGTATATGTCTTCGGTTGTCACATGATAACATAAACTGTCTGTATCAGTAAATAAAAGTTTACAGTTGTCACCATAATTTGATTGCATATAGTTGTAGTGAAAGTCATACATTAGAAGTTTAGAAAGGTCCAAAACTGAAAATCCGGCGTAAATTGGCTTGCACAATTTTATAACTCGTCGTTTCAACTTTACGGCAAACAAAGAATCTGCAATAATCTTAAATCCTTGGTATTCAGGTTTCCGGGAAAGTTTTAGCAACTTTTCTTCAGTGGTAACAAGCTTTAGTTCGATCCTGTTACGCACATTCTCCATGGTTTTGCCAAATACGGAATTATTGAACAGTTTAAACAAATCCTTTTCAAATGAACTGGTTGCCCTTTTTCTCTGATCAGTGTTAAACATAATGTAGGGTTGAAGCCAATTGCTCTGCCGAAAGGCAAGTACTCTATGAATTTGCAGCAGTTTCATTCCTAGCGCAATGTATAGTTTCAAGCTTCGGTAATGAACTTTGTAGCAGCGTTTACCATAAAGATTCGGCACTAGCTTGGCCAGATCAGAGTTTCCCAGCTGAAGGTTCTCTTTCAGTTGTTGGCAAAATGGGGATAACATTCCGCTGTTAATTTGCATTTTTTCTACAGCCAGAGGGTAGTCATTGTGGATATTATGTATACTATCAGGATAGTCTAAGTCCACTTCCAGTATGTATCCCATCTCACCTTCATCAGGTTCATTCATAATGTCTAGGGTTAAAATTTCTTCAGAAGTAAGCCATCGGAAACTGTCATGAGGTAGCTGTTGCGTCATAGACCATCCATACAGATTATTAGCGTCAAGGTATATAATGTATGACGTAGGCAAGTTGGAGTCGCAGTCAGAAAGTAGCTTGTTGTTGGCTTTGGCGTACCTATGGCAGATAGTAGATATGCCCCCGCGAATCCCTTCCTCCAGAAACGTGTACATGTCGGGATCCGTTAAGAGTTCCAACTCGACTTTAGTCATTTTAAGCGCAGCATCCCACGCAAAAGATGGCGCGGTATAGTAATGCGCCGGATCTAATCCGTAGTTAAAAAGACAAAAGTTTCTAAAATTTTCGAAGACGTCGCACAGAAGCAGTACGTCGGTTTTCAGGTAAAGATCATGATAGTCTCCCAACGAACCTATTTTGAAGAAGTCCCAAATCTGTTTAGCATGGTTATAGTCTTGTTGGGAAATGTTGGAATCGTTTAAGGACGAATAAAAGTTTTCAATGTCCGGCAAGCTAGTTTCGGCGAATCTAACCCACGAATCCATGTACTCGTAAGGATATACTCCTTTTCGAAGCAGCAGACGTAATTGTTCAGGATCGGGGAAGCAGGCACTGGTATGAACAAATTTATCCACGCCTTTATCTTTTAAGTTGCCGACTAGTTTGTCAAGGGAAGCACTCAGGAATTGATAACTGTCGATAAATTTTAGCTTCCAGTATGTATCATTATATTTAAACCGGAGGCTGAACGTAAGATAGTCATCGTATCCCTTCGGAATAACAAAACAATCAATTCCTTTTCTTTCTTCCATAACAGTTCCCAACTTTTGCATGATCAGGTGTCCGTCATATCTCCGCAGATTATGGAACACCACAATCACGTCACGTGTTAAACGGAACTGTATGTTACAGGAAGAATGCGCTGCGCCTCGATACCGTCCACACATATGACAATGGTCAAGCACCCTATCGTCTCTCAGTGGTTGCGTACAAATTGAACAATTGTAGGCGCTGCTGAAATGACAGTTCTCTTCTCGTGTTGGAAGAATCCATTTCTGATCTTCATAAATCTCTTGAAATTGACCACCCCACAAAATTATTTGATTTAGAAATTCTTCTACGGCATTATCGCATCTCTTGACGCACATTCTACCAAGTCGCTGCTTATCAGCACAACAAGTAAATACTTCAGTCATTCCGAATCCGCATGGGACGTGTTTCTGATAGGAAACGGTAAAAGAAGTAGTCGGATCAGGTAGGCAGTTGCTCACCTTTTCCAATAAGCATTCAAAGTCGGCATAAATTATATATGGCTGTCTTTGCATTTTTGCTATATTAGTAAACTTTAGCTGGCTTTCCTCCTCTGATGGCATTTCGATACTATGCAGATCAGGATTGCGACAAAGTAGAATATGTTTCTTTTTCTTAGATTCGGAATAAAAAAGGCAAAGGCATAAATGACACTGATATACCTTTCGCTTATGACTTTGCTCAGAAAAAAAGAAACGCTCAGGATCCTTAATTAAACAGTAGTGTTGTTCCTTCAACAGCAAAAGTGTAACATGCTTCTTAGATTCTTTCTTCTCAGTTATATGCAGAATTTTCAACTCATCGTCGTAGCCGTAAAGATTCACAGAAATGTTGTTTAACGTTTCGAAAATGGGTATATCTTCCACTTTAACGGGAAAATCAATACCTTCAAAGTTAAGACTGGACTCATATTTGGCATAGTTTGAAACTCTATTAGGATTTGATTTCGCTGGATATAACGCTGCCAGGATAGCCCACATGAAACACTTGTTGTCGTTATTCTGCACGTTGATAACAGATCTCTTGGCTTTTAGCATTTGTGGTAGTGGAATATAGGTTTTACCGCGCACTGGTTCATACTTCGTTATATGCACATCCAATTCTTCAATTATCCGCACGACCCATCCTGATCCCCTTTCCAGGAATTCTTCTACCTTCTTATTGATGGCATGGAAAGCATCTAGGATACGCTGTTTAATAAATCGGGAATTGGATAATCTTTGAATGTTGCTATGAAAGTAGCAGGTGATTTGGTCAGTTTCGTCAGTTGCTTTTTCAAAGGTGATTTTAAAAATTAGATCAAATTTGATGCAGCTTAGGTTAGCAAGCTGGGTTGCCAATTCCTTCTTTAGACATTCATGGACGCCTTGAAATAGAATCCAAAGATCTTCAAACTGTTTGTCTGACTGTAGAGTAAGGCAGTCTACATTTTGGAATCTCTTAGCTCCCTTTGGTATGAATGCGATGGATGATCGAACTCGTTTAGTAGGAGGCTCTAAAGCATCAGGCGTTGGCTTCCGAACAACGGTATGAATCAAGGAATGCCTTCTAGCTTCTTGTTTTCGCTTGAAGGCTTTATCGCAGTTTGGACATTTGTAGGGTCGAACATTCTCATGGACTTGACGGACATGCGCCAGCATGTTTTTGCGCTGACCAAACGTTTGTCCACAAATACTGCAATTAACCATGTTAAAGGACCACTTACAGATTGCAATTCTTCTGAAGGATTCCAGGAAATGAAAGTTCAAAGGTTCCTCCTGAGGCAGTACAAATTATCTGTCCCGCAAGCGTAATCAGAATGAAACGGCAGGCAGTAAGTCAAACGCAAATTATTCGCAATGCAGGACAACTGAAACTCACCTCCTTTTATACCCAAAAAGCATAGTCATCATTACTCACACTTAGGTGAGTCAAACAAGATTGGTGCCTGGTTGTTGCTGTAGCAGCTGCTATTCTTAGCAAAGTCATCACGTGTCTTCCAACCCCGCCTGATGATGCATGCTTAGTCACTTGTCAGATACTGTCAGCATCAGGCATTGAAAAGCAGCTGTTCGCTGCTTAGTAATGCATCCTAAATTAGCAATCTTTCTAATGTCTTGCTTAGTCATATAATGCTATATAAGCCCATCGCATGGAACTTGCCTCTTTTGTTACCTTGTACATGTAACCATTTGGTGAGATGTTTTTCAGCAGCGGTGTCATTTCACAGTTATATAGCTATGCATTATATTTTAATCCTATTGCTGCGATTAGTAAGAATCCAAGTTTTTCAGTGCTGTAAATGCAACAAAGTCATTAAATTTCTTTCTACCTCAATAGTGACAGCTGCAAGTTTACACCATCCTCTAAACAGCAGCAGTCTTTATAATTTCTTGTTCCACAAATTTGAGGTCTCGCAACTCTACGTAGCACATTATCGTTAAAAAATTGTTACTTTCAAAGCCGAAAACTTTGATTTTCATTTTCCATATCCTAATTAATTATGCTTCAGCAAATTTGTTGTTTACTTCTTCTCAAAGATAAAGTTAGCCTTAGTGGATACAGCAGGATCAACATTATATCAATTAGTGAATTGTTTTCTGTTTATTTCACAACAAATGCTCAGTGAAAAGTCATAACATGGTTTATTACTTAAGTAGGTAAAGCTGTGTCAAATTTAGCAAGATTCTGATTTTTGGATAATCATATAAAACTAAAGTCACCAGCATACACCATTCCTGGACTATTCTGATTTGGCTAATCCATCAATTTTATCAGTTTAATTACTGAGATGTTGAATTTGTATGTACATGCTATGGGGTTTCATAGCGTATCATTATATAAAACTTTGAAATAGAAAAAATCTAATACACCTAGCTTAGTGCTTACCTGCTGATAAGATTAAACGGCTTGGCTGCACCTAATTTTCCTACTTAGGTAGACAGGATTTTTAGAATCTAGGGATTTTCGGATAAAATTTTACACGTTAAACATAGGGGATTTAGGGCTGAGGTGCCAGAAATGGCTGAGGTGCTGAAAACCGCATTTTTACTACTACTGGGGGGGTCATTTCACTAGGGTCCATTTTGTGGGGGGGGGTCATTTCACTAGGGTCTGATTTGTGGGGGGGGGTCAAATCCACTAGGACCTGTTTTGCGGGGGGGGGGGGGTGGCTGACTAGGGTCTGTTTTGTGGGGGGGATCACTGGGGTCTGATTTGTGGAGGGGGGGTAGGCCGTTATCGTGCAGATGATGTCCTGCGCTTGATAGCTAAGAGTGCTGCGCTTGTCACACTCTTAGTTATTATGTACTCTTGGTATGAGTAAGAATGTGAATCTGAGGGGAATACACGAAGTCAAATTGTTGCCATGAATTTCTTTCTCCATTCACATTGCAGTTGAAAAGCATAGAAGTTCTAGTCATATTATCAAATCTTAAGATTGAATACTATCAGATCTATAAAGGAATAATGTCCCCTTTTGGGACGTGCTTGTTATGCTTACATACGTTCGTTACGAATAAACAGCAACTGTTACTTTGGTTTAGGTTTTCTGGGAACCCATTTCCCTTCAAAAGTGTAAGGTGATGTAAGAAATGAATAGTCACTTCAGCACCTGAGACCCGAAAAAATTCGGGACTCAAACCCACGACTTTCGGATTAGCGCTCCGACGCTCTGCCAACTGAGCTACCGAGGGTACAGCCGCACCAAGCTAGAAGGAGTTCGTATCAAACTTAAGGTGCTGGTTTCCTTTCGGGTATTTTTGACTCCTACGGCTTTAATCCTTTAAGCAAAGGGCTAAGACTTACGAAATAACCTATTTCCGTGCTCTTTAACATTTTAGGACCAGTCCCGTATTCTTAGGCCAAGAGATAAGAAAGTTTTGGTTTTTGGCTTTAAGCTCCCAGTAGGTAGACAAGACACTGGATTAGTTGGTATGGCTGGAAAGAGGACTCGAAAATGAACATTTTTGCTCTTACAACCTTAGAGATATCTCCAATGGTTAAGTCAGTATAAGCAAAAAACTGTTTTTAGGGTCAAAATATGGCCATTTTCGATAAAATCAGTTTTTTGAAAATTACTGCCACATGTTAAGGACAAAATTGGCTTAGTTATACTCACTCGATACATCGTCCAAATGCACATTTTATGAATGCCTATTAGCCGGACTTTATTGCTTTCAGCTAGAGACTTGGCCGAAAAACCATTTTGGCAAAACTGTGATTATTTTGTTTCGAACATCGATTTCTCAAAAACTACTCGACGGATTCCGGAGATTTTCGGCGGAATCGAAATTCGCACTTCTGCGGAGGAACGTTTTTCTTGGTTTGGGCTAAAACGTATCGAGTAGCAAGAAAACTCAATGCGAAGTTGCGAAATTTCGTGTCATCGCACATTTGCCGGATTTTCTGGAGTATTGAGACTTGTTGAGCCAAATCCAGAAAAACGTCCCTCGGCCCATATGTCCTTCATATCATGGCGCATAAAGAACGTTTGGCCGATTCTTCAGTTTTGAGAAATCGATGTTAAAATATTTTGGTCTATATTCATCCTGCTAGATGTCAGCATGTCAGAAGATTTCTGCTATTTTTTAGTAATTTTGCCAGCTCTGTAAGCTCATGTGAATGTACAGATAATAAGCTTTAAAACGATGTATAAAGCTCTTTGCAACTCCCAAAATTGCGAAAGTTATAGCGTTTCAAAAAATCACCACAAAAGCACTGCACAAAAGGATACCAGCACCTTAAGTGACAATGAATTAATAATACGTTATACAACGCGGACAAACACATGATCCAGGGCGAGGTTGGTGTCCTCATGCTAACCAGGGTGTGAATTCCTTACAATATGTAATGTTACGGATGAAGTAAAAGCCAAAAAGCTAAGAAAACTCATAAAAATCATGAATCGCGATCTGTATTGGAATTGTTATTGGTGGTTGCTTTTGGAATCAGTTATTCAGAACCTAGAATGTAGTATGTGAACGTCCAAGCGGGGGTAGTAGTTTAACCTACGTACTAACACCGTTACCACGCCCTGACGTAGCGGACGCGGAGACCGTGGCACAGATGGATAACAGACCGACTACAGGAGACGGTCGGGACAGCCTCGCCAGTCAATATACGCAGGGGTAATCCGATCCTAAGGGCGAGATGACTCGCACTCTCACTCACTTAAGAATAGAACTACCTACCTAGCAGGAGCTCAGAAAGACTCAAACCTAACTAAATACACTTTAATAAAGAATAAGAACAACAAGTTATAGTAATATAACAATACAATAAAATACTGGGTTGAACCCTCAAGCACACACAAACAAACAAACACTAAACACTAACTTACAGTTACAGCGGCTGACGGGGGTCAGCCAACGTACCAAGCTCTGGGGAGAGCTGAGGGAGAGACACAATAATATACACAGCAAATAAGGGGGAGAGAGAGAATTAGACGCAACTGTACACAACGGCAGAATTAACAAGAGTGAATAGGGGAGCGAGTGTATGGGTTGGACCCTCCCACGAGCGCCCCCTAGTGAGAATTTCCCCCAAATCACGTAGCTCCCAAAGTCACGAGGGGGGGAACCCACCCAATCCCACGCATACACGTTGGGGGAGCTACGTGACTTGCAAACGTGTCCCAGCCCACATGATGATGTTATGATAAGCCAAGCGAGTAGCTAGCCTAGCTACCGCCAGCAACGGAAAGGTTGACCATGCCAACCTTGATCCGTTACATCTCCCCAGGGCTCGCCATCCGAACTCCCGAGAGGATCACTGCACAAATGGCGAACTGGTACGTGAGCTGAACTCTCAACAAATACGTACAGTACAGAGCAATGATGCTACAAGTACAATGCAACTGCAAGTCATAAGCTCTAGACTAAATTAGCAAGTGTAGAAAAAACACAAAAATAAGTGATTAAATACTACATAGTACAGAGATTATGCATATACTAGGCACTATGAAGCACTAGTAACAGTCAAAAATTAAAGCACAAAGTGACAAAGATTAAGCATAAGTATTTGGTAAAGAAAAAATACACGTATTAAACTAGAACCGTATGAATTACTGGGATTATGAAGTAACTTAATATGAAAATACAAATGACTTTCCAAACGTAACTCATGGGAAAGAGGAGTTACCCTCCTTTGGAATGTATAGTCAAACGAGTGTGTTAATATATGTTAAGATATATCTTAAGATGTAACTACCTACCTAGCAGGAGCTCAGAAAGACTCAAACCTAACTAAATACACTTTAATAAAGAAAGGAACAACAAGTTATAATAATATAACAATACAATAAAAATACTGGGTTGAACCCTCAAGCACACACAAACAAACAAACACTAAACACTAACTTACAGTTACAGCGGCTGACTGGGGTCAGCCAACGTACCAAGCTCTGGGGAGAGCTGAGGGAGAGACACAATAATATACACAGCAAATAAGGGGGAGGGAGAGAATTAGACGCAACTGTACACAACGGCAGAATTAACAAGAATGAATAGGGGAGCGAGTGTATGGGTTGGACCCTCCCACGAGCGCCCCCTAGTGAGAATTTCCCCCAAATCACGTAGCTCCCAAAGTCACGAGGGGGGGAACCCACCCAATCCCACGCATACACGTTGGGGGAGCTACGTGACTTGCAAACGTGTCCCAGCCCACATGATGATGTTATGATAAGCCAAGCGAGTAGCTAGCCTAGCTACCGCCAGCAACGGAAAGGTTGACCATGCCAACCTTGATCCGTTACACAAGCAGTTCTTGTGATTATCTTGTGTTCTTGTGAATACCAGAGTTGCCAGTCGGTTCAAATAATTCAAATCCCTCAAAACTTACTAAATGGGACATAGGTTCTAGCGTGGTTAAGAAACTAGGGTTATCATAGTGTCAGAACACGAATGAACAGCGCAAGAAGAGAATAGGAACTCAGTAGAATCTAGGTGAAAGAAATAAGGTTAAAACATAACGTTATAATCTGCATAGGTAGTGCCAGAATAGGATAGGAACCTAGCCTAATATGAGCTAATAAGGTTTGATCAGGGCTAACTATTAACGGAGAGGTCGTTACCACTCCAGGGTCAGTAATAGGCCCCAACTATAGCCTTTGATCAACTAACGGAGGAGTCGTTACTCTTCCCCCAGGCCTTTAACAGGCCTCCTGTTGCTGAAAATGGTTCAAAATTTCATTTAAAGTAAACTTTAACTAGTGAAGAGGAAAGTGTATCAAAGGTCATCTGATGTCTACTCAATTTCCAAAACCCCAGTTGTCAGTTTCTGAAAAAGTTCGCCGTTTCGTTCGGAGAGTTCAGCAGCCTGGAGAGTCCGTGCGCCAGTACGTGTCGGAGCTACAATTTCAAGCTGTGGAGATTTGGCCATCTGAGGCAGATCGAGAAAGGCACTGCGTGCAGCAACTATTTGATGGGATCCGGTCAGAGTATGCCTTCGCTTTGGCTTCAAAGTTTGGTAAAGGTGAGCCGACTCTAGGTGTGTAGCAGTGTGCTTGTCACGTGCTTTGACTGTTGAGTGATTGTTGCGTATGCAAATTAGTATCTGTCTTCTGTCTGTTATTCGCGTCACTTTAGTGGGCTTGTCTGCGTTAGAGTAAACCAGTCTGATGTTAGAGTGCTACTGTTAGTGGAGGTTCCACTAGAAAGTTTAATTATCGACTTTTTGATTTGCATTGTTTTAACTGTCTAGAGTTGCACAGTTAGGTGTCTACTCTAAACAGTTAAAACACCCAATTGGGTAAAAACAACTTGCTCATTCTGGAAAAAGAGCAAAATGGTAAGACTTTTAAGTAATTATTATGCTTCTAGCTTAGCGTAATTATTGTAAATACTAAGCTTGGCAGTGTTTGATTGTCTGGTTTGATATTTCTAAATCTTTGTTTGCTTAGATTTACGTAGTTAGACGATAATTCTAAGCAAACAAGGAACCCATTTGGGTAAAAAATATTACATGATATGGGCAATATATTAACATTTTTATAAATAATTATTGGCAACTAACTCTGCTTCGCATTTTGCTATATTTTGGGGTTACCTAGCTACTGGTAAACCGGGAATCGAACCATGGAGACTATAGTAGAAAACTTGCAACGTGATTTGCGTGCCCTAGAACGACGGTTAAATTCTGTCGAAACGGAAAATCAGACTTTGCGGGCTGAAAATAAGGACATGAAAGAAAAAGTAGCAGCAACTGCTAAGGGCACTACTGGAAAGCCAAATTCTAGTGATTTGAAACTAAGCAGAATGGAAGAATTCAGTGGTGCCCCGGGGACTGTTGGCTTTGCTTCTTGGCTACGTAAGTTCAAAGCAAAAGCAGAATACCACGAATGGACAGACGCTCAACAGCCACGAAAGCTAATTGGTCTATTGTCCGACCCGGCTTTAGCGTTTGTTCAAGACCTCCCGGGAGATGTCACATCATCCTTTTCTAGTTTGGTAAAGGCTCTTGACGGCAAGTATCGTCCACATAGTACAGACTTTTATGCTCTGTCCATGAGTAATTGTAAGCAGCAGCCCGGCGAAACGGTCGTCCAATTCAGCCACAATTTATTGGAACTGGCTAAACTTGCGTTTCCCCCATCCCCCACAACTGAAATTCTTGATTCTGAAGTAAGACGTGTTTTTATAAAGGGACTTGACCAGGAAATTATGTGGGAGGTGATGAGGGAGCACCCTCAAACTTTTAAGGAAGCGGTTGAAGTGGCTGAAAGGGTGCAGCACGAAAAATTGTTGTTTCAGGAAGCAACAAAGAGTTCCAGTCACCCAGGCAAGACTACCGATGATAGCGTCAACTCACTGGTTCAACGTTTAGACGAAACGTTGAAACGGTATGACAGTAGTATAAAAAAGGAGGATGTGGGCTCCGAAATGGGTTCTAACAGTGCGGTAGGAGCCTTAGGTAAAGATCAAAAGCAGTCACAAAGTGGAAAGGCCAATTCCAACGATCGACTGGATAGAATCGAGAAAAAGCTAGAGCTGTTAACTCAAGCCCGAAATGGTCGCTACTTGCGCAGTGAGGCGTCCAGCAGTGGCCGATTCCGTCGGCGCGGAAACGGAAGGCAAGCTTCCGATTTTCGCACAAACCGGTGGTGTCGAGTTTGCAGAAACACCAGCCACGATGAAAGGGACTGTTGGTACAAGGATGAACCTTCGGGAAAAGGGTCAAGAGGCCAAGGTCGTCGTGGAACCCGCGGTAGGCGTGGAACCAGAGGTCGGAATGGGGATAGCTCAGACGATCAGCAGCGGTTCTCCAAGTGGTACAATGACGAGGAAAGTGACAGTTGCTGCCCAATTGAAACCAGTGGTCGTCCTCCCAACCCAGCCGGAATTATAAATGACTCTCTCCAGCTAAGGTCTATGAAGCAGTTTTGGCTAGAACAGGGATTCGAAGGTGCTGGGTCTCTTGCTAATAAGATCCAGATAACTAAGTTTGAAAGCAGAGGATGGCATCCAGAGTTTTTCGTAGCCCGGGTGGAGCTGTCCGGCAAACAGTTGGAAGGTACTGGGTCCAACACCAAGGAAGCCAAATTTTTTCTGTATGTGGAAATTCTATTAGCTTTAATAGATTTGGCTTCTGCCAACCTCATTGTGGAACTCCTAGAACGAGCATTCCGTTCCGTTAACATGCCAGACGATAAAGATGGACTTAAAACGTTTGTCAAGCAAACGTATCCTCAGCTGGCACTTGATCCAGGGATAGCTAGACGGCTAGATCTGTTGCACGGTTCACTGAAACCAGATAGTCCACAAGAAAGCCCCAGCAAGGAAACATCAACCGCGTTTGTCAAGAGGTTTGGTTTGCTTATCGAAAAGGAATACTACGAAGGTGCTATCCCGGATGCCAAGAAATCACAAGTAGAAGTGGCAATAGAATGGAATCTTTCCAGAACCAGAAAGTTTGCCTCATTTAAGTGTCCGGAAATAGATGTAGGCGATTATTATGTAATCTCCCCTACGCACCGCTACTGGCCACAGGTGCGTGGAGTAGTAGTGGATAGAAATGACCGGGACGAAGTTTTGTTTGAAATCCTTGGTTTTGCAAGTGATATACCAGGGAGAGATAAAGTCACCAACAGCCAATACGGTGTCTTGGAAAAGGATGTGAGCGCTGGAGGTAAGGGCAGTTCAGAAAACGCCTTGGAAAGTCTGATTAGGCCAGATGTCTGGAAACCAGATTATATGCAGCTAGTGATTGGTGCGTCTGACTGGCCCCAGCCTGAACTTGAGCACGAACAGTTTCAGTGCACACCTACTGCAGCTGAACAAAGCTTAAACGATTCCCAGAAGCTTGCCCTTCGTATGGCGCTTAATCGCTCTTTGACGTTGATACAAGGTCCTCCGGGTACAGGTAAAACGACCACTGCCGCAGCACTTGTAGTTGCCAAATGGTTGATTAATAAGGCGACCACTTCCAAAATAATGGTTTGCGCTCCCTCTAATGTTGCCATAAATCATTTGGCTAAGCAAATACTGAAAGCATGTGAAGCAGTCGGACTGCCTGGAGAGCAAGTAGTTCGATTGTTTCCAAGCGCTTTGGTCCCCTGGCTGGATTCCTCCCTGCGTCAACTTAGTCCAGAATATAAGGCATCTAAGGGCGCAGACAGGCAATTTAGGGAATTACACAAGGCGTACCTCAGTAACGACATAACTGAGGAAGATCTAGAACGATATCATTCCAAGAGGGCCGAACAAATCCGGGCAGTCATCGGGCGCAGTAAGGTTGTCTGTTGCACTGCAGCGGGTTCCGGCCGCAGGATGTTCCGAACGGCTGGATGGGCTTTTGAAATGCTTCTCATCGATGAAGCTGGTCAACTGACAATACCGGAAGGTCTAATTCCAATGATTGCAACTAAGTCTCCGCAATGTGTTCTGGTGGGGGATCATCGGCAGCTGAGGCCAACGGTATTAAGCCGTTCAGCTCAATCAGGTGGTCTCGACACTTCAATGCTGGAGCATGTGGTGAAACAAGGGGTAGATCCCATAATATTACGTCAACAGTACCGCATGCCTGAGGTTGTCGCTGATTTTAGCAATAAGGAATGGTATGGTGGCAAGTTGCTACACTGCGCCCCACACCCAGAATACAACAACCTTCCTACTGGCAAAGCTCTGATGGTTTTGGACATTGAATCCCGCAGTGAACACGAGGTTGGTGGTACTAGTATCGTCAACAGAAGCGAGGCGAAGGTTGTACTTGCATCTGTCCAAGCGTTGGTCGAAAAAGGAGCTATTCATCAGGACAATATTGGTGTAATAACTCCTTACAAGGCGCAAAAACGGCATATCCAGCAAGTGCTTTTGAGAAAGGGCTTTAACCACACTACAGTGAACACAGTGGATGCCTACCAGGGACAGGAAAAAGATTTCATAATAGTTAGCCTTGCTAGGGCTAATGAAGACGGTGAACAAGGCTTCCTAAAGGATTATCGAAGGCTAAATGTTCTGTTAACCCGGGCAAGGAGAGCTATGATAATCATTGGAGATTTTGGAAAGCTTTGCATAAACCGGGATTCTAATATTTTCAGAAAGTTGAGATCTTACTTTCGTAAGCAGAAGTGCATCCGGAATGATAATCCGTGGGCAGAATGGTTGACTCAACCTCAAGAGGAGTTGCAGGCTGAGCCAAATGCTAATTCTGCCGGATCACAAACGGTTGCATCTGGTTCATCCAAGTTGGTTACCAGTGCGAAAATAAATGGAATTAACATGGGAAATGTGCTTTTGGATACCGGAGCAAGCGTATCATTGGTAAAGCAGTCACTAGTGAAGGTGGGATCATCGAAAATACGGAAATCCGACAGCCAAATCAGTGGAGTATATGGAGAGCAGTTGCGCACCTTGGGCCAAGCCACTATGCCAGTGGTGGTAGGGAACAAGGAGATTGTCCATACACTTCGCTTGGTTCCGGACGATTGTCGATATAATGCAATAATTGGCATTGATATCCTGGAAAAATTCGGTGTCTCTACCCTTCTCATGCAACACCTAGGCATACAGGAGCAGGACGGGAGCACCAATGACGTGAGCTCAATATCACTGGTGGAGAATGTTATAATCCCTCCTCGCGCTGAGGCTGTCCTCAGTTGTCGAGTAGGGCAGGAGAATACTCCTAAAAACCTTAACAGCGTCGTTTTCGAACCAAAGGAGGGAGGTCCGGGTGGATCCCCACTGTTGGCGGAACGGGCACTACTGGCTGTCGACGATGGCAAAACCTTGCTGAGGGTCGTCAATACCACTGAAATGCCAATTAAGCTTTATGAAGGGACTACGTTAGGACAAGTAGAGCGCTTGGAAGAAGCTGTTGGTACGGAAATTGTGGATGAGGAAGAAATTAGCCATCATATTGCTATGATGGAGTCAGATGTTGAGATTTGACCATAGCATTTCGTGGGAAGGATCAAAGCTTTCCTGCGAGCAGAAGAAACAATTATCGGAGCTACTCCAACGTAATCGGTCACTGTTTGCCATGAATAACAGAGACTTAACCCAAACCAGTACTACAGAACACACCATCGATACTGGATACAATCGTCCACTGAAACTAGCCATGAGACGGATACCATTCGCTCAAAAGGCAGTGATCCAACAGCACGTTAAGGAAATGATAGAGGACGGGGTGATCGAACCATCACAAAGCCCTTGGGCATTCCCGGTGGTTTTGGTTAAGAAGAAGGATGGGTCGCTCAGATTCTGCGTTGATTATCGCCGTCTGAATGAGGTAACTACAAAGGATACCTTTCCTCTACCGCGTATTGATGACATCCTCGATCAATTGAGCAATAAAAAGTTTTTCACAAGTCTTGACCTTCGATCGGGATACTGGCAAATTCCTGTTGCTGAGCAAGATCGTCCTAAAACCGCGTTTTTGACCCAGGATGGGCTCTACCAATTTCGCGTTATGCCATTTGGCCTTTGCAATGCTCCGGCAACGTTCCAACGACTAATGAACATTGTACTGGCTGGAAGGCAATGGAAAAATTGTTTTGTATACTTGGACGACATTTTGGTAGTGTCAGATACTTTTGATAACCACTTGAAAGACCTTCAAGACATCTTTGACAAGCTTCAAGAACACAGGCTGAAGCTGAAAATCAGTAAGTGTTCCTTTGCACGGGACTCTGTCGATTATCTCGGCCACGTTATTACAGCCAATGGGGTCAGGCCTAATCCAAAATTGGTGGAAGCTATTCAGAGTTGTCCCATTCCCAGAACAGTAAAACAACTTCAGCATTTTCTCGGTATGAGTGGTTACTACCGAAAGTTTATTCGGAATTATGCGGAAATAGCAACACCGCTCACAGCATTGCTGCGAAAAGGAACAAGGTTCCAATGGACGGAAAAATGTCAGAGCGCATTCGACTGCATTATTCAGCATCTGACAGAGCCACCACTGCTGGTTTATCCCGATTTTCGGAAATCCTTTATTGTACAAACAGACGCCAGTGCGTTCGGGATTGGTGCCGTCCTCTCCCAGAAGCACGGTAGTCAGGAACATCCAATAGCTTATTATAGCCGCTCTCTGAACTTAGCAGAGAGACGGTATTCCACAACGGAACGAGAAGCACTTGGAATTGTGTCAGCTGTGAAACATTTCAGACCGTATCTCTATGGTCACTTCTTCACATTGGTAACTGACCATAAGCCACTGAAGTACATAATGGATGGAAGGTATAGTACTGATAAAGCTGCAAGATGGTATATGAGCCTGCGGGAATACACATTTACTATTGAATACAAAAAGGGCTCGAAACACTTGAATGCAGACTTCGTATCTAGGCTACACCTGGATGGAACCCAAGATAAGGCTGTGCAGGTCGGTTCGGTAGAAGAAGATGAGCCAGATGACCTGCAAACACTAGATTTACGGAAACAGCAACTGAATTCCGAGTGGAAGCCTCTCATCATGTTTTTGGAAACAGGAGAAACAGATAAATTAAATAAAGATATGCTAAGGAAAGCGGATACTTTTCTAATGGATAACGGAGTCCTTTGCAAGATCGACTCCTCCGACCCGCTCACTTACAGATTAGTGGTACCTGACAATTGCGTCGTAGATATTATGTACGCAATGCACGATTCTCCATTTGGCGGACACTTGGGTTATGAAAAAACATATCACAAAGCTAAAGCCTGCTATTTTTGGCCGCAAATGAGAGAACGTATTTGGCAATACTGCCGAACCTGTCACAAATGCCAAACCGGCAAGGAGCCAGTTTTCTATGGAAAAGCGCCTCTGAAATCCATTGCGGTTTCCGAACCGTTTGACCAGATAGTTGTTGATATCATGGGTCCTTTTCCCGTAACGGTAAACGGTAATAAGCATATAATAGTGTTTGCTGATTCGCTAACGAAGTATATCGAAGCTTTTCCCATGAGGGATGCCAAGTCAGAAACCATAGCTAAGATTGTTCTGAATAATATCGTTTATCGACACGGAGCTCCTTCAGTAATGCGGAGTGACCGTGGCTCCAATCTAGAGGCCAATCAACTCAAGGAAATCTTGAAATTGTGTGGAACAAGTAAAACAGCGTCAACAGCTTATCATCCGCAGTCCCAAGGCTTAGTGGAAAGATGGAATAGGACCTTCGAAAGAATGGTGAAGATGTATACAGATGAAGCTCATAATGACTGGGATGAATACATACCCGCATTAGTGTTCGCATACAACACTTCTAAACATTCCAGTACCAAGGAAACTCCGTTTATGCTGACGTTCGGTCGTCAACCCCGATTGCCGGTCAACCTGGGACTACAACCTCCGAGGCAGAAGTTCATAGACACCACTGACTATGCCCAGATGGTCACCTATAGAGCCTACAAAGCTAGAGAGGCAGCTCGGCGGGAAATTGAAAAAGCTCAAATTGACCAGAAAACGCAGCACGATAAGAAGGTACACTTGCCACATACCTATCAAAGAGGACAGAGTGTCCTTGTGTATACTCCTGTGGTGGGAGTCGGCAAGTCTGCAAAATTTACTTTCTACTGGCATGGCCCTTATCAAATTAGCGAAGTTGATTTGCCTAATGTTACTGTTCAAATGGAAAAAGGGCCTCAATCAGTCCATTTCAACCGAATAAAACCTTACTTCGACCGAAAAACTATCAGCGGGGAAAACCTGGTCAAGTCCCGATCCCACTTAAGCCGAAAAGCGAAAGATCGTTCTAAGAAAATATTTTTGTGATGTTTCAGATCCTGGAATACGTCAGTCAGAATCATCCCCTGCATCGATCTTTTCCTCGACGATTCGAGCTTTGCGGTCGGCGG
Organism: Trissonchulus latispiculum; assembly: GCA_030248195.1. Lineage (NCBI taxonomy): Eukaryota > Metazoa > Nematoda > Enoplea > Enoplida > Ironidae > Trissonchulus > Trissonchulus latispiculum. Next base: position 24,521 of record JASAND010007037.1, read on the forward strand.
TTTACATCTATCGAGCATGCGTTTTGGTACACGTGCGTCCGTCAGCATGGCTATCGAGATCTGGCCGATCGCGTGTTGTGGGAATTCGCACATACGAAGCCATACCAACTGCAGACCCGCATTGCTGAGTTGGGATTCAAACCAATCGCCCGATGGTACAGCATCGCTGCAGAAGTCTATAAATCGTTGATCCTTCATCTCTTTATGGACGAGGTAGAGATCAGCTCCTCAATGAAGCAGTTTCGGAGCCACACCGATGTCCGATTTCTTTGTGTTGGGCAAACCGATTATTATTGGGGGTGTGGACTTCGGGAAGCGAAAGTTCGCACCTCCACGAATCTCGACGACCTTCCTGGTCAAAATCGATATGGCGTGCTTTTGGAGTTGATCCTTTCCGAACTGCGTCAGGATAAATTGAGTACGGAGTATACGGCCAATGAACTTTTTGACCAGCGGATCCTGAAGACCCGGAAACCCTGGGCATCTGTATTGCTTTTGGCTGATAGCCAGGGCAAGTTCCTCGTGGACATCGCGGCTGGTAACATCGTCTCTGTCAGCGGTGGGTATCCTTCCCGGATTTTGAATAAGGCGGCTAAGAAGGGATTCCACTTGTCATCGTACCAGTACGTCATCTTCCTGTGCGGTGTGAATGTAGCCAAACGAAAATATGGCTTCTGGTTGGACCAATGGGACGTTTTGAAAAGGTCAATCCGCAATCATCCCAATCAGATCTTCTTGGTTTCGTTGCCATATGCAACTCGCCGCGTCCGTCGAGTTATTCGTTTTAACCAGTTTATGAAGGACCGCCTTTCTCAATTTCCTTCCGTTTTCGTCGTGGATCCTGCTGATTACTCTCCATTTCAGAGTAATCGCACCGGTGATATTGATCCTATGTATTTGGAAGACGATCGATTCCATCTTTGTCATCGTGGGCTGCGAGAGCTCATCGATGTCTGGTATGATGTGATTCCATCGCTTGGCGCGTTCCCGTACAAGCTCCATCCTACCCCGTACTGGTTGGAAGAACTTCCTGCCAAAGAATTGCCAATTTTGAAGAGACATTCACTATTGCCCAAGCCCTCAACTTTGAATTTTAACTCTGGTATTCGACTGGGTGACTTGCGTTGAGTTTTGTTTTTGACTATTACTAATATGTTTTTGTTTTGCTGTTTACTTTGTTTGTTGTTTTTGTATTAACTAATTGTTTTTCTTTGAGTTTCTAACTTTGTTTATTGTTGGACTGAGGGACCAGTCCCCTCGTAGGGGGGAGGTGTAGCAGTGTGCTTGTCACGTGCTTTGACTGTTGAGTGATTGTTGCGTATGCAAATTAGTATCTGTCTTCTGTCTGTTATTCGCGTCACTTTAGTGGGCTTGTCTGCGTTAGAG
>JASAND010007038.1:0-33525 GCA_030248195.1 Trissonchulus latispiculum
AAGCCCTGGCGACGACTGTCTGCTGTAATCCTGGTCACTTCTGGCCGATCCCTGATCACTGGAAAATGGATCAGGCCTCCACAATCCCAGCTGTCTACCTCACTGCCTACTATTCCCTTTTTGTTAGAGGCAATCTGCAGGAAGGGGAAAAGGTGAATCTCCATAAATAATTATTCATCATGGCATTACTTTTACAGTTTAGGAAGCAGCCAAATGAAAACTGCTGTTTCTGTTGAGGAATAGCAATGGAGTGACTAACAACCATCCTCTTACATCAAAAATCAAAAAATCGAAAAAGGAAAAGAAGAAAGGAAAGGAAAAAAGAAAAGGAAAAGAGGAAAATCAAAAATTAACTCTAACTTTTTAACAACATCTTTTATCATCTGTTCACTCAACACGACAAAAATCTTTATTGAAGCAAAACCTTTATATCAGTTTTCGCTGTGAGAATTGATCAGCGACTGTTGAAAACTGTTTCCTTTTCATATTTCAAACGGTATGGCGACGTCGCGTTATGACAAGAATTTTCCTATCAATGAAAGATTGAATAAAGTTAAAAGCAACTAAGAATGTATAGTTTACTTTTTAAATTTAAGTTAGGTCAACTTTAATTTAATTTAAATTTAAGTTTACTAATCCAAGTTTTATACCAAGTTACCATGTTTTAGGTCCTTATTCATGCTGGGACTGGTGGTGTAGGCCAGGCCGCGATTCGACTGGCACTTCACAAAGGATGCGAAGTCTTTACGACTGTCAGTACGGAGATTAAACGCAACTATTTGTTACAAACTTTTCCGGAACTGGATTCCGCTCACGTACTGAACTCCCGGTCAACCGAATTTGAGGAAAAGATTCTTTTGATGACTGACGGAACGGGCGTCGATGTTGCCCTGAATTCCTTATCGGAAGAGAAATTGTTGGCTACTGTGCGCTGTTTGGCTCAAAATGGACGGTATTTGGAGATCGGAAAATACGACATTGACCGAGACTCTGCCCTAGGTTTAGCTATTTTGGGCAAAAATATTAACATTAGTGGAATTTTGCTTGACTCCATTCTAAATGAACCAGATCACAGGGAATGGAAGCTACTGGCAAAACTGTTTCAGGAAGGCATAGACTCCGGAGTTGTCGTTCCTTTGCAAGCCACAATTTTCGATTCCGAATCCGTGGAGGAGGCCTTCCGATATCTGGCTTCGGGTCAGCATATCGGAAAGGTTGTCGTCAGAGTGCGCGAAGAGGAACCGGAGCGAGTCTGTCTTCCAACTCCCAAAAAGGTGAAAGCCGTTGCCAAAGCACTCTGTCATCCCCAGCACGTCTATCTCCTGACAGGTGGACTGGGCGGCTTTGGGCTGGAACTGGCTCAGTGGCTGATTGACAGAGGAGCTAGAAGGTGAGTCCAGCAGGTTAGTACACAAACTCCGACAAAACTAGAACTTAGCCAGAGTGTGCGAGGAAACTCGTGGGCTGGAGCCCCGCCGCAAGTCCGCATTTTTCTAATTTATGTAGTCAAAATCCAGTACATTGGTACACCACATGGTACATAGTACAGTCATGTTTATACATTCTAAAGAGCTCAAGCTCTACGTTTTTGCTTTTTGTAGTAACTTGCTAGCTTTTTCATCAATTTTTCTAGCAAAAGTTCTAACAATTTTTCCAAGCGATGATGGGCATATATACTACGCAAGCAAGATCATTTATCGAGGTCGCCATTGAACAGACGTGTCTGCGAGTAGAGTTGTTGGCCGGCCGAGGAAAATCCGGCCGGTCGGCTAGCCGGCCCACAATTCCGCCAATTCGGCCGGCAGGGTCAACAGCCGACCGGTCGTCCGGCCGGTATTCAGAACCATAGGACAGGAGTAACTGTATGCCTTATTTAATGCTAAAAAATTTTGCAACGTACACGAAAAATATTGCAAAACTGGTACCGGCCGGTCGGTTTGCATCGGCCGGTAACCGACCTGGCAACAACACACCCCCGAGAACCTGTTAGTTGCTCCGACTGCTGGTTTCTAGCTTAAGGTATGGCTTGAAAAAATGCGAAAAGTAGACAAAATTCGGGTTTCGCATACATTTTAGCTAATTTCATCCCAAATAAGAGCAATTCCATAGCAACTAGGGGATTTATTTGATACAGGTATCAAATGATGCAATAGATGTCTCGCGAAAAAAGAAAATTTCAAAATCTCTGCTTCTAAAATTCCTTAAAAAATTCTAGAAAACCAAAAATAGTTTGATTTCATCACCTAAAAACATATTCAGCTCCTGTTTGATATAAGGATGGCATCTTAACTCAAAGAAATGAGTGAAAAATAAGGTTTCAAAAGTAATGTCTCCAAAAGGGATCACATAACGGATACAATGTTACAAAGTGTTAGCTAACATTAGGTATTTATAAATTCTTGTTTATATTATGTTTCCAGACAGCTTTTATTTTCCTGCTTCAGATTAGTCCTGACATCTCGTTCTGGAATCAAGACAGGATATCAAAAGCGTCTCATGTATTTCTGGCGCCAACGAGGCGTGGATGTTCGAGTCTCTCAACTGAACACTTTTCATGAAACGGAAACTCATGATCTGATGAAGTTCTGTCTCGAAATGGGTCCTCTCGGAGGGATTTTCCATCTAGCCATGGTCCTTCGAGACAACCTTTTTGAGAATCAGACTCAAGAAAACTTCATCAGCGCTGCCGAACCAAAATATTGGGGAACCAAAAATCTCGATCAAATCAGTCGACAATACTGTGATCAGAATCTCAGATGGTATGGACTGAATTTATACCGAGATGATAAGTACCTGTAATGATGGTAATAAAAATTGGTTCAGTGCCGGCTACAGAAGTAGTCATTGAGTGTAGTATCAAAGCGGGTACCAATTCAGGATGCGTCCAAAGCTTAAGAAGCGAAACTAAGTCTTACCTCAGACAAGCTACCATTACTTTTACATGAAGAATTTATTCGTTCTATTGACAGTAACGGTAAGAAAAGCTTGCACATTTGCACAAGTCTTTTGCAACGCGGCCCTGAACCCAGCGTCTACTGTTCTAGGTTTGTGGTGTTCTCATCTGTAGCCTCAGGCTTGGGTAACGAGGGTCAGACGAACTATGGATTCAGCAATTCCTGCATGGAACGGATGATGGAAAAGCGGGTTCATGATGGATACCCCGGTAACTTAAATGTTATTCCTTTGGTTATAAATGCATTATAAAAGACAATAAGTTGATCTTATGTAATGTTGTTAATATACAATAAACGTTGACCTCTCCCATAGCCCTCATAGCAAATTATCGTCCACACTGATAGTGCGCTATAGCTTGCGAATATGACAATTTGGTTGACCAGAAATATTCCTGTTAGCAGTGTAGTAGTAGCACCTCTAACTATCATGGGTCATTGCTCGAACACCGGTTGAACCAATTCTTTACTTTCATTGATTGATACTGAATTTCTAAGGTGCTACAAGGGCTTGCAGTAGGGCTTAAAAGTCCAGACGACATTTCGACTTCTGTACATCAATTCTGGCAATCTTCTACTTTTTAGTCGTTTATATGCTAGTCAACCTAATTTGCATATTTACGCCTGTGGACTGCATAAGAAAGACATCCTCTTTAATAAAAGCTACGCCGTGCAATTCAATTCTACGAACGCGGTTGTAGCATGGTTTATTTACACTGAGCCATGTTACAATTAGCACTGTGTCATTGCAACAAGTTGCATTTATATTTTCTACATTATGCAGTTGTATTATTACAGGCTTAGCCATCCAATGGGGAGCCATCGGGGATGTGGGAGTCGTTCTTGAAACTATGGGTGATAATTCAACAGTGGTTGGTGGAACTCTCCCTCAGCGAATCCCCTCCTGCTTGCATACATTGAATCTGTTTCTATCACAAACTAACCATACCGTCGTTTGCTCTTACGTCAGGTAATGCTGGCTTTTGATTTTCATTGCTTTGGATTGTTGTGGTCTCTTGTGAGATGCAGAAATGATGTGTCAACTATGTCATGCCTGAACCAGATCTCAATTATCTTAAATTATTAAATTCTAGGAGTACCTGTTTAGTCTTAATGCAAAGTGTTAGAAAGAAAATCCTGATATTTGCATTTGTTGAATTGATATGTCACAAACGAACTGGTTTTACTGGCGGGATCAACTGTGTCTGTTGTAACTGTGTCTGTTTCAACGGTTTATTCCACTTATGCCTAGTGGAATTCTGCCTACTCATCGTCAAAACTCAAAAGTGGAAATATGCCTACTCGCATTTAGTAAAACTAAGAAGTGGATTTGCGCCTACTACAAATCTCAAAAGAGGAATTGTGCCTACTATTTCGTCTTAACTTCTGAAACATATTTTTATGTTTGATTTTACCTTTTATGTTTATGGACTTGCACAGCCGGATTATTAAAAATAAAACAACAATAGTAAGAACAAATAACAACTTAGAACTAACATCATTTGTTATTAAATGTTACAAGTTTTTGCATTATAATTGAAGTTTTTCATTGTTGTAACTTTTTTAAATTGAAAAGGCAATTTAAAATTTAAACTCAAACTGAAATTTCTATTTCGTCTTAGTGTAAAATGCTTTGAACTTTAAACATAAATTAATATCTTCATGCTGCATAGATTATTTTATGTCACAATATTCCGTAAGCAAACACAGCGTGTTTTCAAAAACTGTGGTATTTTATTTCTTTGTCATTCTGAAATAAAATTGTAATTTGAAGTTCTTTGAAGTTCGCAGTCGGAGAGAAGTCCTAATCGGTGACTTTTCTACACTACGTAGTAGGCCAACAGTAGGCGTAATTCCACTATGCATAAAAGGAGTAGGCATAATTCCACTTTTGAGATTTTCTCAGTAGGCACAATTCCACTTTTGAGTTTTGAAACTGCTGAGCGGCAACATCAAAAGAGTAGGCACAATTCCACTAGGCCTAAGTGGAATACACGGTTTCAACTTCTCTCCTCCCCCATCCAAAATTTTTTGGATGACGTTTTCTTTGGCTGTGTGACGACTCCCCCAAATTTAGTTAGGCTGAATTGAAAGGTCATTTGTCAACTGTCACTTAACTCAGCAGGGTGACTCGTCTTAAAAAAATCTATTGAATTCTGCTACAGTATAGTGGCTGAACCTATTCCATTGCTCCCAAGCGAAGATTTTAAATAAAATTGTAAGTTAAAATTAGTTTTCTAAAAACTTGTAAAAACTAAAATTTGTTATCTATTGATATTTTAAAAGTCTGATGAAAACTTAAGCATTATGAAATAAATTCAGACAAGGAAATCATTTAATTTCAAAATGTTTAAATAAAATCATATGGTTTAAGATAAAAAAGTAGCAAGTAGAAATTTTGAAATTCAAAATGAAATTATAGTTGCTTTATGCATAAATTGAAATATTGCATGATAAAGTAGTGAGATACCTAAAAAGCGTCAATCAATTCAATCCTTAAAGCAATAATTTATAATTTTGCAATAATGGTCAATCATTATTAACTTAAGATTCAGTTGACAACTAGTTAAGAAAATTTAAACATCTTTAATAAATTGAAGCAAAAGTATAACGACTAATAACAAGTATTTACATATTTGCATGTAGTTCATAACGAACTCCCAGTTTTCTTTTTTTTCACCCCTCTTTCTTCTTTCCAACTCTCCTTCATCTTTAATCTTAATTTACCATTAAATTTGACATATAACTGTCAACATTTTGACAGCGGCATGCCCTTTTTGGGGGAATTGTCACACAATCGTTTTCTTTAACCCCTCATCAAACATTGAATAAGAAAGCACTTTGAAGGCTTCTAGTATTCGTGCAAATAAGGTTAAAGAAATCGGGTCTTTCCCATTATCGGATTTATTATCTTTCCCATTTCCCATAGGTTCGGAGTCACGTGACAGTCTCCAGCCAATAGAATTTTTTTGACGGATTTGAAAGTTGAAATTTAGGGTAGATAGGGACTGTCTGATTTTTTCAAAATGCAAAAATTTTTAAATTTTAAAAAATTTTTAAAAATTTTAAAATTTTTGCATTTTTCAAATCAGCAGGTCCGAAAATCTACCCCTACCAAATTTCAACTCAATCCGCCAAAGTGTGCATCTTCAGTACTTCAGTATGGGGGGATAATGGGAAAGACCCAAGAAATCAAAGAACAGCTCATTATTACTGTTGTTCGGGAGTTGGTCTACGGGTCAGCCCCCTGTTGTCCCAGTCCCTTTACTGAAGTCGGGGGCACGCCCACAGTCCAGCCCCCAATTCTAGGGGCCCGCCCCCACCGTCCCCGGTCCCCAAAACCTTTCTAAGCTTGACACTTCTATGTAGAACCATTTGTGTTGCTCCACATAAAACAGCCATTTAATGCGTTGGCTGTAAGACCACTAGTGTGTACACCTGTGTATACCTTTTCAGAGCTGACCAGAAGTCTAGATCTTCCGGAGATAAAAAGGACGTTGTCGAGGCTGTTGCTAGAATCTTAGGAGTTACTGATCCGTCCAAACTAGACTTGAATGCCAAACTCACTGATTTCGGATTGGACTCTCTCTTGGCTGTGGAAATTAGGCAAATGTTGGAGAGGGATTTCGAAGTTGCCCTCACAATGAAAGATATCAGATCTGTAAGTAGACTTAATGACAGTTAGAAAAATGCTACATATTATTTATTCTGCGAGATGTTGATGCTTATTCTGTTGGAGAAACCTACGAAATTTCTACGACATTTTGGTGAATCGATTCCATTAGCAAATCGATTGAAAGCGTTGTCTACTGTTGTCCTACATTTCTAATTTTATTGCTAGTTTTGTTGTTCCAGTTAACTCTCAACAAATTAAAAGCCATGGCTTCTGGTGCGGAGATGCCGGATAGTAGTCAGGACAATCCGCGTGGTGATTTAACGGGCAAATCTTTACTGGAATATTTTGGGTATGTATCTAGTGTAGGAGCTGAGCATGCAAGATGAATGCTTGTTCTTGTTGGGTTGCTCGTTTTTTGAACAAAAGGCGTATTATTTTATTAGTTTTTTATTCGTATAATTGTCCAGAATTTCGTGTCTTTTTCTTGACGTTAGCTCGCCGTATTTCGCTGAAGTTTTGCACATGGCCGCCCCGGAACAGTCGGGAGCCGGTAGGGTCAAGCACGCAATACTCGATGGCAAGATAACAAAATTGAAGCAGTTCTTCAAATGGTCATTTAATTTAGGTATCATAGGAAAGCTTTTTTACGAGAAATGGAAAAGTTGTAAGTTGTAATCCGCCCACATGATTATCATAGTGCTACGCAAGTTGCAGTTGCTTAATACGATGATGAAAATGCTCTATTGTTTTGTCTTTACTTTTTATTCATGTTTATGCTTACTTATGTATTTATTATTCTAGCCTCCGCATTGATCCCAACGAGCTTCGTCCAACCGACGTGTTGATTCCTGTCAACTCAGTGAGGGAAGGAAAGCCCATTTTCTGCGTCCATGCCGTGGAGGGGATCGCCTCGGTTCTGTCCGATCTGGCGCAGAACATCAACGCTCCCTTCTACTGCTTCCAGTGGACTCCGGATGTGCCCAACGATTCGATTGAGGCTGTTGCAAACTATTACATCAATGTAATGCAATGAATGCGTAAATGGAAAAGACTAGAAATGGCTAGAACTCTAAGGCAATAAAATTATGAGAGAACATATTCTTTCATCCAAGCTTCTATTGTCTATAGCTTCAGTCCCATAGTTATTAGGCAAGCTCTCGAACTATTAAATTTAGGGATTTGATCTGAGCGACATAGGCTGGCCCTCCCCCACAACTCACTACCTGATGAGATGACCCAGTGCAGAATTGACTTAGAAGATTTTCATTGGCTCCATGATTTGTGCTTGACTCATAAACATAGATTCTCACAATGGCGTACTGGGAGTGGGATCTTGTACTGATAGTGGTCTTACTAAATCGACCAAAAATTCTTGGAACTTTTGATTTGTTCTGTCACCAGGTTATCACTTTGAAATTGCCTGTCAAGGTGCATACTGGATTCGGTGAATTCAAAAATTCAAAATTTTAAAATTTTAAAAAAAAATTTTTAAAAATTTTAAATTTTCGTTTGGTATCGCGAGGAAATGGAGAACCAAGAAGGGGAGAAAGTATTGTTGGAAAATTTTTTTGAAAAAAATTTTTGCTGAAAAAATGCATATCAGTGGGTATAGGCTGAGCACGAAATGACTGAACTCCGTGAAACTTTTTCGATTCAGCTTTTCGTTAGCTCAGTATAAACTAAAGTTGTAAGCTTAACATGTAAGCTTATACTGAGCTAACGAAAAGCTGAATCGAAAAACGGATTTCAGATTCGTGCTCAGCGCCCCAGAAAACCCCTGTATGCATGTTTTCAGCAAAATGTTTTTTAAAAAATTTTTTGGTTCCCCTTGGTCCCCCCTTACAAACCAAAAATTTAAAATTTTTTAAAAATTTTTAAAATTTTAGAATTTTTTAGTTTTTGAATTCACCAGCCTCCAGTATGCACCCACACCAAATTTCAAAGTTATTGGTCATAAAAATCAAAAGTTAGGGCTGGGGGGAAAAGCGCAAAAGATCCGAGCGAGTGAGCGTTGTTCTCACAATAGCGTACTGATAGCAGTTAGTGATTGTGTACTGATTGTGGTCGTACTAGTTAGGAACAGCCCACAAGTTATGTAGCCTGTTGTGGGGGTCAACCGTAACTGTCTCGCCGAAATATCAAAATTATTTAGTCCAAAACGTTTCTAAACTGATTCTCTATTTGCCAGTTCCTATTTCAGGAAATGAAGAAGGTCCAACCAGAAGGACCCTGGATTCTGGCCGGCTATTCCTATGGTGCCTGCATTGCCTTTGAGATGGCGCTTTCCCTGGAAGCGGAGGCGGATAAGGATCAACTTCCTGTTACACACCTGATCATGTTGGACGCTTCCCACATGTACTGGCAGGCCTACAAAAACCTCTATCGACTGGCTTACAACGTAGACTTCTCCAATCTGGACAATAATCCAGTCTTTGAGACGGAAGTTTTACTGGGAAGTGCCATGCGATTCGGCACCTTCAATGAAGAGAAATTGCGAGAGCAAATGCTTGGACAGCCAAGTTTTTCTGCTCGACTCAAACTGGCTGTTGACGTGGTCATGGCCAGTCCTGACTGTCAGTTTAATTCCGCCGAAGTCTGTTCCTTTGCACTGGCCGTTGTCCGCGATAAATACGCCATCGCCGATAAGTAAGCATAATGTTACCAACTTTCAATTAAATCTAAAGCAAGCCCAAACAGACGAACAGGCACAAGACACACGAGAATACGAGAAATGCAACAATTATAGGAATTTAAAATCCGCACAATGTTTAGCCTAGTATCCAAATTTATCACAGCCAAAAATTTTAGTTCTCTCTTTCTTTTGTTTTAAGTTATTCCTTCTGGTCGTTCTATTTCTTTTCTATATTTTTGTTTTCTTGTAGGTGGGACCCAGAAAAGAAACCTAAATTTAGAGGAAACATTCAACTCATAAAGTCTGAACTGCAAGCTAACAATAGCGAACTGGAAGACTACGGATTGTCCAAAGTGAGTATTCAGACATCAGTTGGCATATACTTTTCCACTTTGCCCATTTGTTGGATAAAACGGGCTGCTTGCCTCTTTTAACCCAATACGCGAAAAGGATTGAGTTCGTTTCAAAAAGTAAATAGATAGACAGATAGATAAATTAAATTAAATTATTACAATCTCTTACAATTATCGCATTCTATCTGGACGGATGAGTAAATTATCAACTTGTGTCTAGATCAACGTTGGCTACAATTGAATAATCATAATTTTTTGCCAAAATATAGATGCTCTTTAGATTCCAGTGCTTTGCTATTTAATGGTGCAATATTTTGATGCTTTTATAAACTATGTTTCTTCACATTCCAGGTTTGCTCAGGGTCCATTCAGACGTCAGTGGTGGAAGGCGACCACGATTCCTTCATTCACGATGAATCCAGTGAAATCACAGCTGCAATTATCAATAACCTTTTGCAGTCCTCGTGAAATTTTGCTTAAACTGTACTTCTCTGCTAAAGTTTTGTCATAAAGTATAGCTGAATTAAGTGCCACAATGCGTATGCCTAATCTCCGCATTAGATGAATTCAGTGTTTAGGAAGTGTTGTAATAAATATAAATATTTTTGATTACAATTTAAAATACGCGTTGAATCGATACAGCTTCTGCATGTATAGGAGTTGCATCGCATTATAATATTATTAACTGTTAACTAGCATCAAGAGCTTATAATACCAAGAGTAAGACACTCAGCTCTTCCTAATACATAGAATAAGCTTGCAAGATGCTCGAAACATTAAGGCCGAAATCTCGGGGGGCTTTTCAGCATGTAAACATACAACGCTGACATTTTTAAAAAAGGGCGTTTTCGACAAATTAAATACTATAACGTGAGCTAGGAAAATCATACAGCAATAATTTTTATATCATTATGTTGCGTAGAATGAGATCTTTTTAACGATATAAAAATTATATAGTTTGGTTTAGATAATCTCTCACAAAACCGGCAATAAAGCATCCTTGCCACGAAAATTCTGGGAATTTCATCATTTCTTCGAAATGCCATACGTTGTTGCAGAATTTATGGGTTATTGCCTAAACCAAACCATATAATTTATATATCGTTAAAAAGATCTCATTCTACGCAACATAATGATATAAAAATTATTGCTGTACGATTTTCCTAGCTCAAATTATAGTATTGAATTTGTCGAAAACGCCCGTTTTTAAAAAATGTCAGCGTTGTATGTTCACATGCTGAGAAGCCCCACCCCCGAGATTTCGGCCTTAATGTTTCGAGCATCTTGCAAGCTTATTCTATTAGGAAGAGCTGAGTGTCTTACTCTTGGTATTATAAACCCTTGCTAGTATTGACTGTAAATAAATCGGTTTTGCGTTCGAGTTACCTTAACAGTGCTGAACACGTAAATACCTACAGGTAGAGGGTTTAAAATCAATGTATTTGTCATACGGTAGTCTTTTGTGGTCCCACTCCGAAGCACTCAGGGAGGAATACTGGCGAGTGGCGTGGATTTGAGGGATTTGATACTCAGGGATTTGAACTGGAATATCTCTTAACTGGATTGACCCGGAATTCTAAACGTTTGTCTTAGTTCTGGATGCATATGGGATCTGGATACCTTAAGTATATATAGTATATAGTATATATATATATATATATATATATATATATATATATATCTATATATATATATATAGGATACCCCCCTTAAGTCTGGATACGAATCCTTCTGGCTTACTGGAACTGTGGCTGAGTTGGCAAGGCGACCCACCTGAGATTCGAACTTTTCGAGTCCCACGTTTGCTCATTTTCAAATATTAAATAGTCTACATGGTATATTTAATGTTGAAAATGAATTTCTTATGGTTGAATTTCAACTCAAAATGTAATATTTGTTAAACATATTCATGTGTTAAACATAGGAAACCGAAAAAGTGGTGATTTTTCGTGCGCCAGAGCAATCTCGCCAACGACAGAACGTAGGAGTTCGTCGTACATTTTATATTATAAATACAATCTCGAAAGGTGATCTGTAGGAAACAAATTTTAACTTAGGCCTTCAAAGTTTTTAATTAATTTTTTGAAGCTTGAGAACAGCCAAATTTGAGTTTTTTGCAACGTTGTAACTGGGGGTCAGCAACTTTGTTGATATATTTTGAAAACTGGCAGGCCTAATTGAAAATTCTGATTTCTATAGATCATATGTAGCTTATGGCAAGTCATTTCGTACGACAGCAATTGATCTTGGTTAGCACTGCCAGATTTCAAGATTCTCTGGCGCAGAAATTTGAATTTTTAGCAGAATTCCGGAAATGCGCGTTTTTGGCAAATCCATAGAGCAATAGCAACAAAGACCCATCGTAAGAATATTAATTTATGCACCATTGTTGATGACATTAGGTTAAGTTTGGGTGCAATTTTTGCAGCTAAGTACACCGAGTTGGTCGTTGTGGTCACGTATAGCGAGGGTTCTGCACTCTGCACGCACAGCTATAAGCTGAAAATAGCGATTCTTCAAATTTTTTGAAATATGACAAATTTTATATCGAAAGCTCTCATTGTCGGCAACATAGGTTTCTTGGACCATAGTCGGCCAATGCGCTAAATTCAAGTTATTGGCGGTTAAATGATTGTCGTGGTCAAGGCCTTCCATCGAGGGTGCTTCTCCTTAAAATCCATAGATAAAGCTCTAAAGTAGACTTTTCCCATTAAAAGCTACCCGAAATTATTTGTTTACATCAGTTATCAAACATACAAGCAGGTCTAGAATTATTGAAATTAATTAATTTTCGTAGCTAACGCCGTTGTCAAGTTAATAACTTCTGAAGAAATGTAACATTTACAAATGTTTCTCTAGGGTAGCTGCTGGATATGACTACAAACAAAAATTTTTCAGAACAGACTTTCTATCTTATGCTGCACAGGTTGAGCTATTTCGTCATCAGTCTTAAAATTTAACATTTCGCTTATGACATTTTACTACAAAGATATTTAATATACATTAGTCGTTTAGGTCCCGGCCAACTTTTACGCCAGTTCATGCATGTCAGCATATTCAGAAAAAAATCCATCCTCCGCATAGTAACCACAAAATCCGATAACAGGAATCATTATTAGCAGTACAAAAATGGCAAAAACAGACAAATAGAATCCGTAGGTATATCGCACATTCCAAACCAAAATCTCCTCCAATATGGTCCCTCCCGGAGTAGATACTCTGAGCGAAGCGTAAACAATGATTGTAATAAGGCACACAAGACCGCCCAAAAGGGAAAGGCCCGTTACGACAAGCCCGGGTCGCCAGTGGTCGCGACAGCAGCAAGTGAGAAAGGCAAAGGCAATGGCGGTGAACAGGATCAGCTGATCGATCGCCAGCAATGCCAGGGCGGCCAATTCGTAGTCAAAATAGAGGTTTTCCTATAAAATAGACAGAAAAGAGTTGCAATAATTATCATACATGACAGATACCTTATCTATTAACTGATATGTGGTAGTATTGTTCACCGGCCCATTTTTTCGTCGGCCGGTCGACGTCGGCGGGCCGGCCAGAGGTCGCCGGCCCAGGATAGGCCGACCGGCCAGTGCCACTTTTCGCCGGCTATCCAAAATATATACATGTTAAACTATAAGATTTTCGATAGTTTTCAAGGCAGATTTTAGCAAGTTTTAAGGCGAAATGCCGCAGAAACTGTCACTGGCCGGTCGGCCGCCCCGAATTTAACCGACCGACTTGTATCTGACGAGAAAGAAAATAAGAAAACTCAAACTCAACGCTCGCATTTTTCTTTGCTTTAATTTACTCTCGTTATTTTTAAATTTACGAAAATTTAGCTAAAATAATTACTTTATACAGATGTTCCTTTGTCACAGTGAATCCTCTAATATGCTCTTTTGTATGCTGATATAGGAGACTTCTGAACACATCGGTATCTTGAATGGTTTCTGCCCACTGATGGACTTTATTGGCGTCCCAGGAGTTTTTGTCCACAAACTGTGGATACTTTGCCTTAAGATAGTCCGTAAGCTCAGTGGCCATAACCACTGTATCAATGCGTGCCACCGAAGGAGGTATATACTTAACCCAGGGCATCTTAAGTATATCTCCCAAAAGGAGCATCGTGGACATCACCAAAAAGACAATAATTAGAGAACCAGCTACGGAGCATTGTCTTCGCATAACGTTAAAACTAAAATTAAAATGGTAAAAGCTATGATGATTATTGTTGTAGATTACTTAGTTAAGAATGCATTAATACCTGATGACAAGACAACCATATCAACAGACAAGTAAATTATAGAAAATATACAGTTAGATTTAAAACACAACAGATGCTGTGTTATATTCATTACCTTGCAGGGAATTCTCTAATTTTGATAATGTCAGTCCAAGCTTTAGGTAATCCTTCCTATACATTGTGAAGTTTGATTCTACGTGATTAAATAAACTGTTGTCTAGTTTATTATCAGAAGATTGCAAGTGATTACCAGTGATGTGCGATATCGGAGAGCTGGACGATCCTGACTAACTACGAAATACTAAAGATATTATAACAGTTTAATGGAAATTCCAATGCACGCTGGACAAGTTGGCAACTAAGAAAGATACAAAAATAACAATTTGAATATTACAAATAAACTTTACATTAAATCGACAAGCACCAATTATTTGCCCAAACTCACGAAATCCTAACTGAACTTTCCCCCAACTTAGACGACTCGTCTACACCCAACCATAACTGAACTCAATATATCTCGACATGGTCGACAATAAGTATTAGCTAAATAACTTAGGAATTTAGTCATAATAAGGAAGAATCATTGAGTGTTTGTCCGAATTTGTCTAAACTTGCTTATGCTTAGAACCAGGGATGGAAACTGGGTCATGGGTCGTTTGGGTCGCCATTTTTGCTTGGGTCACTGGGTCTTGGGTCACCAATTTTCTAAACCGCTTGGGTCAGTGTGGGTCTGGGTCAAGCTTCCTGTGGGTCACTTTGGGTCTGGGTCAGCAATTTTTATTGGGTCATTTTGGGTCTGGGTCACAGGGTCTTACCAAACTTAAAATTCGAAGATCTGGGATTGTTCCAATTACGTAAAACTGTCGCTGTTATAAAAATTTTTCGCGCCGTCGGCGCGAATTTTAAATTGACTTTAAATTAAAATTGCACTGTAATGACAATCTTAGTTTCGTTTGTTCTTTCATTGGAATTTAGTATTGCTTCTCTGAATTCAATAGAGTTGGCTGTGACTTGTCCGGTCATTATGTTTTCGCCTGTTCACGTAACAAAAGCCATGTACACTTCCATAGATTTTAAAATTTTAAATACTTTGCTACATCAACCAATCAGACCTTCCAAGTAAAATAACTATTACTGAAATAATGAAAATGACAAGATTGAGGAGCTATGAACCTGCAAACTATACAAATCGGTTATGTATAGGTATACCTACCTACTACTTATCCAATTTTCAAAAATCAAGAAAGTTATGGCGTTTCAAAACCACTTCACAAAAGGATATTGTAAATTCAGTTAAGGTCGAGTTATTTTATTGGGTCATTTGGGTCTGGGTCACGAAAATTCCTGGGTCAGCTGGGTCTGGGTCACGAAAACGATTGGGTCTTTTGGGTCTGGGTCACGGAATTTTCAAATTTCATGGGTCGCCTTGGGTCTGGGTCAAATTGGCGTTTGGGTCAAGTGGGTCATGGGTCAAAAATAATGACCCAGTTTCCATCCCTGCTTAGAACAACGAAAGTAGTTTATGTCTTCCCTGCCGGTGCTAACTTCACAAATATGCTCGGTTCACCCCTTCCTTCGGCAAAAACTTCGACTCTCGCTTCGCAGCCCGAAAATTAGTCCGACATTAGAGTCGTAATTTTTCAAATTTAGAGAGAATATCAGAAAAGACTTTTTTAAAAGAGTTGAATTTAGTACATGAGCTTGTTTGCTTATAACTTCTGAGTTGAATCAAACAGAATCGTTCCATTAATTTTGACCAGCCATGCTAGAAAATACTTTTAAGGCGATCATTAGTTTTATACTCTGTCTAAAACCAGCTGCCAATGTCGAAAGGCCTCAATACTCAATATTCCTTAAATATGGAATTTAAAGAAACACATCTCAATTCCTCGATCAGCTGTAATGGCAAAAATTCTGGTCCTAATGGATCTTTCGAGTTCGACTACTTAACTGGGTGGTTACAGCTCACCAAGATTGACTTAAAAGCATTGAACCGTGAAGAACTTCTTTTATTAACAACTAACAGTTGTTAGGTTAACGCGTCACCAGTTGTTCACAATTGAACTAAAAATGCCAAGCCATATGTTTGCGCAAAAGGATTTGAACAGTTTTGGACTGAGTTAAAAAAATTGTTTTGCTGGCAGACGCAATTAATTAAAACGTAGACTTAATAAATAGACCAAAAGCTACAAAGTAGGCACCAGTTTAAGTGTGTGTTCGTAAGATGTGCCTACAAGTGGGCGCGTCTACGAGGTTGGACCATCACACAACCTATGTACAAACACTAGGTTAATCATCTTGTGTAGCTAAGCATTGCTAATTGCAAAGTCTTGTGTGGATAAGTGTTGTAAATCCTGTCAAAGGGAATTGCATGCCACTCCACGTGGAAGAAAAGTGAAGGTATTCGCAATTTCCGCCGACAGAAATACTCCCTTCTTCTTTAAAAAGGATGATGAATACTTTAATTGGTTCTTTTCCAGATTACCCCCCCACCACTCAAAGTTCTTAAAACTCGACCAAATGAGCTGAAATTTGGTGTGGGTATGTTTTCGACCACGTTGAGTTCAAATATCGCAAAATTTTCAGATTTCGCGAAATTCTATTTTTTTCGATTTCTAAGGTGGACCAAGGGTAAGCGAAAAATTTGTTGTCTTCGATTTTGCTGAAAAGTTGAAAACAGAGGTTTTCTGGGTCGCTGAACACGAATCTGAAGTCTGTTTTTTGATTCAGCTTTTCGTTAGCTTGATATAAGCTAAAGTTTTAAGCTTAAGTTGTAAGCTTATGCTGAGCTAACGAAAAGCTGAATCGAAAAACGGACTTCAGATTCGTGTTCAGCGACCCAGAAAACCCCTATATACAACTTTTCAGCAAAATCGAAGACAAAAAATTTTTCGGTTACCTTTGGTCCACCCTTAGAAATTGAAAAAAATCGAATTTCGCGAAATCGAAAAATTGTGCGATATTTGAACTCAGCGTGGTCGAAAACATACCCACACCAAATTTCAGCTCATTGGTCGAGTTTTAAGAACTTTGAGTGGTGGGGGGTAATCTGGAAAAGACCCCTTTAATTTAAACTTATATTGAACTTATGTTTACTATATCATTTATATCAGTGGACTGCTCGAGTCTTGCTTTAACGGCAACGCTTTTTACTGCAGCTTATTCCAACAAAGAGAACTTTTATTTGTTAATTTTCGGCAAACTTTCAAATATCAGTTGTTGACAACTACAGATTTTTACAGCTTGACTCGAACATGGGGTAGGACTGTCTCAGGTGACGCTGCCCCCTTTAACACCCTTTCGAAATAAGTTTCCTATATTAGCGATATAGGTATGAGGTAATGTCAAAAAATCTAAAGAAGAGACTAGGAGTTATTAAACTTTGCTGCAAGAATTGCAAAGAAATATGCTCCCTCCATAAAAAAGAAAAGAATTCTAACAGAGACAAAATGTCCCTTTTAAATCTGTACAGACAACAATTGTTGTTTGTGTTGCTTTGCACGCATACAAACACAAAATGTTCATAACCAAGTTGGCTGCCTCCTCCCAATGTGAGTTAGAGATTCAAAACAATTGAAAAGGTTATTGGAATACCGCTTATTATCTATGCTAGTCAGATAATCCAATTCAGTTAGTATACAGCAAGCAATAAAGCCTTATTTGCTTGAAACCAAGCTTTGACGCAAAACACGGTATCTAAAATCAGAACCATACAGTCCACAGCCATTACATTCACTAGGCATAAATGTAATGACGTGACTTGATCTGCATGAAGCACAGCCTGTTTCCAAGCATATATATAATTGTGAAACCTTCCATAAACAGGACCCAAGTTACAGTTAATCTGTCCTGCATCTGCATTTCTCATTTCTGCTTAAAACTTTTATCAGAAACTTCTATATACCATCAGCAATAAGCGTTGACCGAAAATTGGTAGGAAAATTTCTGGAAAATTTGAGAAAAACCGATCAATGGCGACAGCTGAACCTGTGGTTAATTGCCAGCCAACTAACAAAACATCTAATTACGTCAGCATTGTCAAGGTACGGAGGGGGCTAATCCCCCTCAACGAATAATAAAAGTAGGTAATAAAGTTAGTTACTGAGGTAGATGTTAGTAATAGGTAGGTTAAAATTGGTAGTTTTAACTTAGGTATTAGTTGTTGTTACGTAGGTATTAGTTTGCTTTGAGATCCCTGCTGGACCAAAAAGGTGTGTCTCTTTTGCTTTCTACTAAGCAAAAGAAACCTTTTCTTCAAGCCGCCACAAGGCTTTGAAGCGGTCGCTGGAGGGCCAAGTTTCGGAAATATGGGAACTTCCGTTCCTCATGGATTAATCAGCACTAGCTCTGGCCCATAAAATTGGACACCCAAAATCCGGCCTTTGGCCATCCATCTTTTTGATTTAGGGGTCACCCGGGCTCATTAATTCCAGGGTCCTGCAGCAGCCAGACACACCTGTGGGCTACCGTAGCTACCGTAGGTAGCCCAATAGAAAAACGTGATCACTGATAAGGGCTCTAAGAAACTCAACTACTTAAGCTATAGGAAGCCAACAAAGTAGTGAAACGTAATGACGAACAACAGATAAGATAGGTGCACAAAAACCAAAGAAATTTATAATTTTTGTTTTTTTTAATTTACGAATTGGTCTTCTTTAACGCTCCGCCTCAATTTGGAAATTTAGTCTTCTGTGACACCAAGACGTCCTCTTAGCTCTATGAACTTTTCTTTTGGGAGACTTTTGGTAAAAATATCTGCCAACATCTCCCTTGTAGGACAATACTGAACTCTGACAGTCTTGTCGACCAGCTTTTCTCTAATGTAGTGGTATTTGATATCAATGTGCTTGCTGCGAGCATGGAACGAAGGGTTGTTAGCCATGCAAATAGCACTCTGGTTGTCTTCAAAGAGAGTTGTCGGATAGACAACCGGTTTGTTCAAGCTTTTCAGTAAAGACTGCATCCAAATGCATTCTTGTACTGAAGCAGAAAGGGCAATGTATTCTGCTTCAGCAGTTGACAAGGCAACTGTCGACTGTCTCTTGCTAGACCAGGAAACTGACGCTCCACAGACCTGGAAGATATATCCGGAAGTAGAGAGTCTACTATCCGTATCTCCAGCCCAATCGGCATCAGAATAACCAACCAAATCTGTCGCCGTAAACTCCGCCTTTTTGAACTTTAACCCACACTTTGTTGTTCCTTTTAAATACCGGAAAACACGTTTTAACGCAGACCAGTGTACCGCACCAGGATCAGAGCAAAAACGAGCCAAGATACCCACAGTGGCTGCAATATCCGGCCTTGTTGCGTTCGCCAGATACAATAGTGCTCCAACCGCCGACTGGTACAATGCTGGATCACACCGTTGATCTTCTTCTTTAGCCTTGCAGAGCTTGAGACCAGGCTCCATTGGAGTAGAGATTGCGTTAGCATCAACCATGTTGAACCGAATCAGCAATTTGTCTACGTAATGATCCTGACACAAGAGCACTTCTTGCTTCGCCTGGTTCTGGATTACTTTGATTCCAAGAAAATGATGGAGAACACCAAGATCTTTGACTTTGAACTTATCAGCAATTGATGTTTTCACATTTTGAATGTCCTTTTCATCCTTTGCCATTATGATTATATCATCCACGTATACAGCTAAAATAATCAGATTTTCTCCAGCTTTTGTGTAGACGCAGGCGTCGACCGGAGACTGCTTGAACCCGAGACAGATTAGATGATCGTGAAATGTTTGATTCCAGCAGCGTGGGGCCTGCTTCAAACCATACAGACTTTTTCTGAGCCGACACACCAATCTTTCTTGGCCAGCAGTAACAAACCCATCCGGCTGCGACATATAAATCTCCTCCTCCAAATTTCCATTCAAGAACGCTGTAACGACGTCCATCTGGTGAATCTTAAATCCACATTGAACAGCTAAGGCTAACAGGGTTCGTACTGAAGAAAATCGTACGACAGGGGAAAAAGTCTCCTCATAGTCCACCCCAAACTTCTGAGAAAATCCCTGAGCAACCAAACGGGCCTTATAGCGTTCTATCGTACCATCTGATTTTCTTTTGATAGTAAATACCCATTTACTACCAACAGCTTTCCGACCAGGCGGCAGTTCAACCAAATCCCAAGTCTTATTTTCCATTAAGGAGTTGTATTCACTTTCTGCAGCTTGTTTCCACAAACTAGAATCTGGGGCTCTAAATGCCTCACCAATTGTTTTTGGATGAGGCGTGTCCAAGTTTGCCTTTAGAACATAGTCCTCTATCTCATACCTTCGGCGAGCCTGCTTTGTTTTTTCTGATCGACGAACCCCAGCAACCTCAGGTTTTCCGAGGTGAGAGGATACAGAATGCTGATCAGTATCACCTTCACCATCACGATCGTCAAAGTGAAACTTATTCTCATCAAACAGAACATCTCTGCTTTCTACAATTTTTCCCTTCTTTTTATCAAACAGGCGATACGCTTTACTCTTTATTGAATATCCTAGAAAACGACAACTTGATGACTTTGAATCCAGCTTGCTTCGCTCATCTTTAGGAATATGACGGTAGCAAATACATCCGAAGACTTTGAAGTGAGACACATTTGGTTTGTGTCCAAAATAAGCTTCATACGGCGTAATTCCTTGCAGCGCAGAGGTGGGACTTCTGTTCCTGATATACACTGCAGTTGCCAACGCCTCAGCCCAAAACTTTTTCGGCAAACCAGAATGGCTAAGTAGTGATCGCACAATTTCAACGAGAGTTCTGTTCATTCTTTCTGAAACACCATTTTGTTCAGGCGTTTTTGGTACCGTAACTTGATGATGGATACCATGTTCTTTTAGGAATTTATCAAATTCTGATGAAGTATACTCCCCACCATGTCTGACCTTAACACTTTGATTTGATTTCCTGTTTCTTTTTCAGCGAATGCTTTAAATTCTTTAAACTTAGCAAAAACCTCGCTTTTGTCTTTGATAAAATAAACCTTTGTATACCTCGTTAAATCGTCAATAAAGGTGACAAAATATTCAGCACCACCCAGAGATTTAGTCCCTGTTTTACCACAGACATCACTGTGAACTAACCCCAAGGTGCAATCAGCCCTTGATGCTTTTCCTTTGGGAAAAGGTTGACGATTTATTTTCCCAGCAGCACAATCCCCGCACATTGGTAAATTTTTAATGTTATTACAATCAATGCCAGCCACAACCTTCTCAGCGGATTTCAAATTTTTTAGTCCCAGATGACCAAATCGTTTATGCCAAAGAGTTGCTGTATCAACAGACCCCTCAGCAGCCAGACCAAAAACTGACTCAGCCACATCCAGAAAGTAAAGATTTCCCACTAAGTTCCCTTCAGCTGGTAGATTTCCTTCTTTATCAGAAATGATACAACCATCTTTCAGAAACTTTATTTCTTTTCCTTTCCTAGCAGCAGCGGCCACACTGAACAAGTTATGTGACAAAGCAGGGACGAACAGAACATCACTCAATGCTTGACTTTTGATGACGTTGTCAACTTTAAGCTGTAAATGCACAGTACCTTTTCCCATGACAGAAACTTTGCGTCCATCTCCAAGCACGACTTCTTCAGCCGTTTGCAAAGACTGTAGAGAAATAAAATCATCTGTACTGTTGGACATATGGTTGGAAGCGCCAGAGTCTACCAACCATTTGCTCTGTAACTTTACCGGAAATGCTCCTCCAGTGGCATTAAAAGCAGACAAATCACTACCAGAAGCTGAATCTGAAGCGGTTTCATCCTTTGCTACAGTTGCAGCTCTGTATTTATTCCCAGATGAATTCTTTTTCACACCTTTTTCACGCTGTTTGGCCAACCAAGTGTAACAATCCTTGCGTATATGTCCGAGTTTCTCGCAATGGTGGCATTTAACGGTTTTAGGCTTGGACTTTGCTGAAAAAGCACTGTCCGCACTTGCCTTGTCGACTTTATTCTTTAACTTTTGTTCTTCATGTAGCAGTCTTTCGCACAATGAGTCCATTGTTAAAGTGTCTAATCTCGCTTCCAGTGCAGTGACAAGCATTTCGTAGTTATCTGGAAGACTTGCAAGGACAGTGATTACTTTATCTTCTTCCTTCAGAGGGTCGCCAATAACAGCCAATTGGTTAAACAGTTCAGTCATTTGCTTCAGATGCTCACCAACAGAATCTCCAGGCTTTAAACGCAAATCATTCAATTTGCGTTTCAGTGTCAGTTTGTTGGACCACGTTTTCTTTTGAAAGTGTTCGGCTAATTTGTCCCAAACTCGCTTAGGACACTCAGGTTCGGGAATCAAATACAACAGTTTTGGCTCAACCGCCAAAACAATAATGGCAAGGGCTTTATTCTTTCTTTTTTTGGAACTCTGCGAGGGCTCTGGCATTGCCCGGCTCTTCTTCCGTTTCATCAATAAAACCTCAAAGATTTTCTTTTAAAAGTGCCATCTTACACTGGATAGCCCAGGTGGCATAGTTCGTTTCACCCAGTGGAACAATCTGTACTTTATCCGTCATTCTTCTGGGCCCATAACCTGATAAGGGCTCTAAGAAACTCAACTACATACGCTATAGCAAGCCAACAAAGTAGTGAAACGTAATGACGAACAACAGATAAGATAGGTGCACAAAAACCAAAGAAATTTATAATTTTTGTTTTTTTTTAATTTACGAATTGGTCTTCTTTAACTGCAGGCAGCCAGCCAGCTGCTAGTAGCTGTAAGGCCAGCCCCCTGCCGGGGTCTCAACTAAAAACTGAAGTTTTAGCGAGCGAGTGAAAGAGCGTGCGAGCGAGCGTGTCGGTCTTTCTCCCCTTAGAATTATTTAGTCTATTCACCCTTTTTTGCCCATATGTCTCCGGGAGAGGTGTGTCCTGCGCCATTTATATGGAGGCCTGGACAATAGCACCTCTGCCCTTCCCCCCTTTCCCCGTAGGGTTTTTCTTTTAGGTACTGCCAGCCGGGTACTCACGTTTTTGGCCGCCCTCGTGAGCCCATACGTCTCCGGACGGCTCACGGGGTGCACTGCTTTTGACCCGGGGACCTTTATACATGCCTCAAAGGCGGTCCCCGGGTCCCTCCATCTCTGCTATTTCCCGGGGTATTCGGACCCCGGAAGACCACTTTTGTCGTATTTTTCGGGCCCAGTGCCCTTATTTTCTATGTATTGTGTTTGCGAGGGTGTGTGCCTTTCGCCCCACCCTCAGGGGTATTTTTGGGTGGGTTTTTCACTTTCCCTCAAGTGGTTTGCGAGCAGTCAAGCTTCGCAAACCACCCATTTCGAAAAGGTATTTTTTAAAATCCCCATTTATTCCGTTTTCTGTACTATTTTCAAAAAGGCCCTTTTAGGCCCAATTTTCCAGTAAACCCTCAGAGATTTACCTCCACCCAAACCCTGTCCAAAAACAGTCATTTTACCCCTTTTTGTCCCTTCCAGTTCTCATCACAAAAAACTATTTTTAAAACCCTGAAATCAACTTAAACTTGGGTAGTTAGTTTTAGGGGAGGACCCTTTCCTACCCGCCTTGAGGAAGGGGAGTTAGGCAACTCCCCGGGAGGTCTTTCAGGTTAGGAACCCCCTTTACCCCACTGCCGGCAGCTAAAGTTGCCGGCCATGCTTTTCCGTCGCGTCCAAAAACCTAATTGTTAAAATTATGTCTCGTTTGTAATTGCCTAAAATATTATAAAAATATTAGGTTTTCTAAAACACTCTAAAAACAGAGTTCACCCTTTTAAATTGTGTTTAGCTTACTAATAATCAAGAGTTTAACAGGGGAATTCCGGCTCCCCTTTAATGAAAGCTGTGCTTAGCACGTTTTGTTGTAATAATTGAAGTTAATTAAGTTAATGTCTTGATGAAATTGCCATTCCCAGGCCATTCCCAAAATAGAATGCACACACTCACACCGTAGCTAGATATTAGTTAGGGAATTAGGATTAGACTAATTTATTACGGTATTAGCCCCATTTCAGCATCGTTAGGATTGTACCCTGTATTGTGTTGACTGAAAGAGAGGATCCTCATGGAAACTCCTCCAGTTGAGGTTGTGAGCGAAGCCAGGAATGCATGAAGTGTGAATGTGGAACGAATGCGGTATAAACCTGTTTGCATATTTGTATTTACAAATGACCTCGCACGAATGGAATATGTGAGAATTGTGTGTTTGTGGTAATTCGAATGAAAGGTGTGCGTGCTGTATAACAATAACAGTATGCGTGGGACTGCTCATGTAAACCTCTCGCGGAGGTCTTGAGTATAGTCCGTAGGGCAATAGCTAGTTAAGCAATAATATTAGGTCATAGTTAGTTTATAATAACCAGAACCAATACTGTAAGTAAGTTAGTTTATATTAGCAGGTTAAGTATGAGCCTAGTTCTGTGTTAGACAGTATTAGTAGTGTACAGTTAGTATTAGTAAATTCAGTTAGTATTTGTGATATTAGTTAGGATTGTCAATATCAGTTTAGTATATGTTAGTCGTGTGTTGTCCGGTTAGGTTTAGGATTCTAGTTGATATGTGTGTCTTCGGTATGGCGATGTGGTGTTTGGCGGAGGCATGGGAATCGTGGGCCCCGATATTGTCAACTCCTCTGCAAAGAGGGTATCCGATCATGCTGACGGTGGACGGCAGGGTAGGTGGTAAAACCCCCGTCACCCACTTATGGCAGAGACTTGATTGGGAATGGGTCTCTGTCGGGTACAAGAGTCACCGTCAATAAGCATCCGTGTAGATGGGGGCTTTGACTTCGGTCTTAGTGTCCTGTAGACGGGGAAGCTTGGACTCGTGGCTCCCATGGCCAATTCCACAGACCACAGGACTACACTGTAAAATGCATCATTGCAGATTAGAATCATTTAGATTGACTTCAGAGGCCCGCGCAAGTCACCTTATCTAAGGTGCGGAACCTCTGCAAGAAAAGGTCAGTCTACAGTTATTCATCTAAGATTTAAGGCCTAGCTTAGGAATTTATGTACCCTCATCTGCATATTTGTCGTAATATGGTTTAGGAGCCAAATATTGGGGTACCAGCTCAGGTTAAGGTTATAATCGTCGTTAGTAGTCTAGTTTAGGCCTGCAGTAGTTAGAATAGGCCTCAGTTGGTATCAAGTAGCCCGTAGTAAGTAGTAATCTGTAGTAATTAGCTTATTCTGTTCAGTAGCCACACTTTGGGCTCCATTCACATATTATTAGTCAGCTCTAGCAAATAGGTTATGTATCATATACTTGGCAGTACGTAGCAATTTAGACTAGGTCAGTTAGCTGTAGTTTTAGGTTCACAAGTGGTACTGAGTAGTGCACACGTGACTCTAAGCCCCAAATGAGGCTCGATTGGAGCCTCATTTGCATACTTAGCCAAGTAGGCCGGAACGGCCCCAAGCTTGGTCCTCGTCGTTCGCTTGGTCCTCAAAACATCCCAAAACATTGATCTTCTTCTGGTCTTTACTCTAAAAGCACAAAAATAACACATTACACTTTACACAACACAATTCGGGTCTCGAACCCGCACGTAAAAGCCAATCGGTCCGGATAATAGTTGCTGGGGGTTTCAATCCCCACCACCTCTGTTTTTAATGGGCTTTAACCCATTTGATTCAGGTAGCCGATCGATGTCTGCTCATCGCTAACTGAGTCCTCTGTTGCTGCGAAGATCGATTCTGTTTGGTGCTTGCCCTGCTAAGTCAGACCAGTTTGGAGCTCACCTGGAGCGGTATTTCAGTCAGTTCAGTCAGTCCAGTTAGTAGTATCAGTAGTTCAGTGGATCGAGAAGCAGATCCAATCATTGTCCGGTCTTGTTGCCCTCCAGTGAACCTGCTCAGTTCGGAACTAACAGTCTAAGGTACTGCCAGTGCTCGAGAATTGGGTGCAGATAATCAGCGCACCGTACAGCAGCGTCCGTTGGTCAAGCCTGAGTCACCTGTGGGAAATCCTTGTTGTGCAACGCCTAAACGCCTTGTTTCTTGTTCTCTATCTAAAACGATATGTTCAGCGAAAGTGGTACCGCGGACGTCTTAATCCTTACCACCGAAGCTTCCCTGTGGAACGAATAACATTATATCTACTGTATCGTAATCTAATCTTGAGATAACTATTTGAGTAAGCCGATCCGACCTTTCCGGATATACCCGACACTCTTCCAGCCTGCACTTGTCTTTATCCATTTTCAGAGACGGAACCCCTTCTCAAAATTCAATTACACGGAGACGCCAAAGCATAGCCAATGTCGCTCCCACCCGATTCGGATTATAAAAGGTGTTAATTAGTGTATCTCGCGTGTGGTCCCCAGAGTTACTGTACGGGAGAGAGTCACAGTAGAGGCTAGAAAAGAGCCTAAGAGTTGAGTGAGAAAAGCACATAGGATACTTGTTAGTCAGCCCAAACCAGCACTAGAGTGGGTTTATACCTGAAGACGATGTTGTGACCACCCCGAAACCGGATAACCAGCTCTAATCGCGAAAGAACCAGTCAAAAAGGAGATTCTGGCAGACAGTATCTTGCATTACTGTTGATTGTAAAGCCGTAACTGCAGTGATCCATTGTCTGCTGGAAGTCGGTAAAATTGTTTGTTCATTTTGTAATAATAAATAATTATCCTTTTCAGCTGCTTCGGCTTTCGCGTAGTTTTCAGAGATCCCCAACTCTATCCGTATCTGAGGTAAGAGTTGAAACTACAGTCGCCCATAGAGACTATAAATCCCTGTTCCCCTACAAACACGAACTCACAATCCCAGACATAATCTTAGGTCAGCCATTGAGCCCTGGTTGTCAGCCCACCACTACAGCCGGAGCATCAATCTAAGCGAAGATCCATCTTTGCGTGCCGACCTTTGCCAGTGTTTTAGGTCCTGATCAGATCTAGTCTAGTCTAGTCTATTCTAGCCTAAAGGAGCCTTAACCGACTAAGCACGACCCCGAACAACAACAACTCTTTATTGAAGATCACGACCCCAATCAAATCCAGAAGAATCAAGAAAGATCTGACAGAGTCCATTACACATTTACAATCAGCAAATGCATAGATATAGACGGCGCTGTCAGTGCCGTGATCACATTTACTGCATTTTCGTTGGATATTTAATGTCAGTGTTGAGCTTTGCTATTCTTAAATACCTAACATTGGCCCTATTTCTTTAAAGATTAAAATGGTCGGATTAAACGGATTAAAAACCAGCAGGATTAAAGCTTTTAATCTCTATTTCTTTATTGCAGGATTAAGCGGATTAAACAGATTAAAATTAACTCGCTTAAACCTGCTATTTTAACTCACAGATTAAAAGAGTTAATTTTTAATCTATTTAATCCTGCAATAAAGAAATAGAGGTTAAAAGTTTTTATCCTGCAGGATCTTAATCCGTGGGTTAAAACTAATCCATGCGGTATTTCTGTATTGCTGAGATTAAATTAACTGGTAGCAGTTATTGGAACTTGTACGATCTGAAAGCGCAAAACTTGCCCCATTCAATTCAGTTTTGGTGCGGATATACTTTCAATAAAAATGATGTCGATCGAATAGGTTGCTACAATTCACTTCCGATTCGATCCGCCAATTAGCTGTTGATCTGATCCGATCTGGGCCAGGATCGTGCCGATTCGCTCCGATCCGACCATAAATTAAGGAGAGTCCCTCATGAAAAAGTTTATGGTCACTGATTATGCGCATTTTCACATAAAATTTTGTCACATAATGTCCTGGGCATCGAGGTTACATTTTGAGTAGTAACTCAATTGAAAACTGGCTGAAAATGACGGTGCCGCTGCAAGAACAGACAATTTACATCTGAGCATTCCTAACTGTGGAGCTTCATTCGGTTGCACATATGTTTATTAACTGATGTAAACAAAGAATTCCGGGTAGTGTTTAATGGATAAAATCTACCTTAGAGCTCTATTTAGTGATTTTAAGGAGTAGCACCGTCGTTGGAAAGCATTGACCACAATAAACATTGAACAGCCGATACCTTGAATTCCACGCGTGTCCGGACTATGGTGGAAAAAGCAAAAATGTTACCCACAATGAGAGCTTTCGATTGATATATATAAAATTTGTAATATTACGAAAATTTGAAAACTATGTCATTCATCGAAGTTGCTGACCTCCAATTTCAGCGTACAACTACGCTCATATTTAAGTTTAAAGAAAAGAAGATTTTAAAGAAAGATTCTTTTGAAAGAAAGAAAGATTCTTTCAAAATAAAGAAGGAGGAAAGAAAGTTAAGGTAAAGGACAAGTGTAATTCAATCCCTCCCAGCTAACGCTATGTGCGTTTGTTGCACACGATGTCAATGCTTAAATGTGTCACCTGTCATTGAAACTTTTGACCTTTGCCTTAACTTTGGCTTATTGCAAGAAGAAAGAAAGAAAATTTATTTTGAAAGACAAAAAGAAAATTCATTTCCAAATATTCTTTCTTTTAAGTTAAATAAGAGCGTAGCTGTAGCAGAGCACTCAACTTTGGCTGTTCTGAAAATTCAAAAATTAATAAAAAATTTGAAGGCCTAAATTAAATTCCGCTTCCTACAAATCACCATTCGAGGTTGTCTTTACAATTTAAAACGGATGTTGAAGTGCTCCGTTTTGTCATTGGGGAGATTTCTTTGGCGCACCAAAAAATCCTCCGCTTTTTCCGTTTTCTATGTTTAACACATTATGAAGACCTCCACTTTGAGCTGAAATTTAATTTTTTAAAAATCGGTGATACAGTCAATAAAATGCTACTTATGATCAAACACCGGTTCGGCTAGCAAAGTTAATCGTAAACGTCAGCGAAAATGTTTTCCAAGAATTGCAATGTTTAGCAAGCAGCAATAGCAATGTTTAATGGTGACAAACGACATTAGTTTCGGTTTTTTCAAAAATAGCTACTGTTGACAAATTCATTATTCTGGCTAACACAGTGGTCAGAAATGTAAAAAATACAATTATATAATTAAAGTTGGGTTTCCTTTTTTTAAATAAATCAGCGTTCTCGCCAACATTTTTATAAACGGTTGTCAAGTTCATGAAGTAATAGTAGTAGTAGTAGTAGCAGTTTAATCAACCAGTCAAAGAATATGTAGCAACGCATAGTATTACAATTTTCCATATAAATGAAAAACAAAAACAAAATGGTTATAAACGCATCATTGCACAATATTGTAGGTTGAAAGGAGCAAGGTGGGCCACTTATCCGGCTGCTAATCCCCGCCCCTTAGTGAAGTTTAAAAATGAAATAGCAGTCAGACGGCTTTTGAAAATTTCAAGATTTTCTGCTGAAACAACGAAATTATCCAAAGAATTCCAAATTTCAATCACCCTTTGATTGAAAAAATATTTTCTAGCATTTAAACTTGTTCTTTTCATGAACAACTTCCTAGAGTTACCTCTCATCGCAGGATTTCGAGTGTACTCAAAGAAATCATCAAATAACAGTTGTACCAGACCATGAATAATTTTATACACCATAACCATATCCTTATATATCCTTCTTTCTTCCAAGGAAGGCAAATTTAGTTTATCTAAACGTTCAGCATAAGATAAATTTCGAAAGCCAGGCAACTTTCTTCAAGTTGCTGAGTACCGAGAACGTAAGTCATTCTGAGATTTAAATGTCCCAAAAAATAACAACGCATTTAGATAAGGCTAAAGATAGTTGTTTAGTTTTAGTCCAATTATATATGTGCCGTGCCGGCCGAGTGGTTAAGGCGTTCGACTTCGGATCCGATAGTCCGAGGTTCGAATCCCCGCTGCCACAAAGCTTTCACAAATCCCCTTGAGCAAGGGACTAAGCACATATCGGTTCGCCGTGAGCTCTAGCCAACCCAGCTATCCATCCTTAATTGGTCGGTAAATGGGTACCACTATTGTGGGAAGGTAACAGGAGTCCGTGTAGGGCTTAACGCCTTGAAGGGCCGGCCCCCCTTCCACGGATGTAGTCATCATTTGAGGTGACACTCCTGGCTCTACGGCTGTGTATCCGGGGATGAGCACCGGCACCCCTTGTCCCTGAAGCAGGGATGGAGATATTCTCCAGGGGTCACCTTTACCTTTACCTATATACATTATCCAAGTCATGCTGAACAAAGACTTGACTTTGATCAGAGCTTGCATAAGCCAAACAGCTTAGCATCGTCGGCATACAATTTAACATCAAGCGTACGTAATACAGAGCATAAGTCATTAATATATAGTAAAAACAAAACAGGGCCTAGAATGCTTCCTTGAGGAACCCCGGAAATTACCGATAATTTCGTAGAAGAGCACTGCTCAACATGAACGAACTACTTTCTTTCAGTTAAATAATTTGATATTCAAATGTGAAAAAGTCCATTTATACCTAGCGAAGTAAGAATTTGGAGTAGCTTAAGATGAAAAACTGAAAAATGAAAAATGAAAACGAAAAATGAAAAATGATGAAAAACAGATGAAAAATGATGTATATATATTGTTGTATTTTTAACAAAATTGTTATTTAGCTACAGCCACGTCGGAATTTTAGGGGAAAAAAAGAAAGAAAATGAGAAGAATTCTTTAAATAAAGAAAACGAAAAAGAAATTCGGCTTCAATTTTCTTTAATTTAAAGAAAATGGCAAAGAAAAGCGGCTTCCTTTTAGTTTAGTTTCATAGTCTCTTTCTGCTTTACTCAAAGTATCAAAGAGAGATTGACAGCTGTTACTCTTGTAACATATGCATTCATAGCATAGACCACATACATTAAAGCAAGCAGGAGTCCTTTCGCAAGGGGTCACTAGGCTGGGTTGCTTACGCAAAATTGACTGACAGCTGAAACCTGAGACAGCCTAATGACACTTTCTTCTTTAAAGAAAAAGAAAATAGAGTCCAAATTTCTTCTTTCGCAAGAAAAAGAAAAAGAAAATGGAAAGAAAATTTAAAGAAAATTTTTCCCCTAAAATAACGGCGTGGCTGTAACTGAATTTAAGAATAGGAGAGCTCACAATTAAAATCAAATAGTCAATGAAAATGCAGAACATATGATTACGGTAGATAGCTCCATCTAGATACGCAGCAGCTGATTGTAAATGCTATATTTCGCTCTTTTTGTTGTTTAATCCGTTTAACCTCCGTAGCAACACGAGGATTAAAAATCAGTTCAAAATTAGCTAGCAGGATTAAAAGGATTAAAATTAATCATTAAAGAAATAGAAATTACGGCGGTTGGATTAAAATTAACTCTCTCATTTTTAATTCTGCTAAGTATTAAAGAAATAGGGTTGGATTAAAAATTTTAATCCTGCATGAATAAAGAAATAGGATTAAATGTCGGATTAGAAGCAGCTCGTTTAACTCGTTTAACTCGCAATGTTAAAATTTAATCCGTTTAATCCTGCTAGCTATTTCCCTAATGCGGATTAATTTGAATCTAATCCGTTTAATCTTTAAAGAATAGGCCCATTTTTAGCTAAATAAAAGAATCTGTTAAAAATGCTAGTTATTTTCTTAAAATTGCCAACCGTTTTTGAAACTGTTAGCAAAGACGCAGCTTATAACAGTTTTTATTAAGCAATCCGGACAGTAGAAGCAATTTGAAGGCATCAATCACACAGGCAAATTAACGGAATCGCTTCCCGTTTTTAGTCACTTATCCCATAGGCTGTAAGATTAAAAATGTTGTTTTTCCCTAATTGCGGCGACCAATTTTCTGCGATTGTGAAGCATCTACCAGGCAAGCGGAAGGGTCGTCATTTAACACAAATACCACGGGACTCCTTTTTATTTGCTCCGATTGGCGCTTTCTAGCTAAAGTGATTGCTTGACAAAGTTGTTGAAAGTAGACAAAATTCAGGTTGCGCCTACATATTAACTAATTGCTCTAAATCGAAAAGCGATTTCAAAACAATCAAAAAGGCCCCTCCAGGTATCTGATAAAAGTATTGAACGATCTAACCGATGTCTCTCGAAAAAATATAATTAAGGCGGTGGTATCCTTTTGTGCAGTGCTTTGGTGGTGATTGTTTTGAAACGTTATAACTTTCGGAATTTTGGTAGTTTGGAAGAGCTTTATACATCGTTTTAAAGCTTATAATTAATACATTCACACAAGCTTACGAAAATAGCAAAATTAGCAAAACTTTTCAGCAGTAAAGGCTAAATACAGACAAAACGTTTCGAACATGGATTTCTCAAGACTGTCCGGCCGAATGTTCTTTTTGCGCCAGGACACGGAGGACATGTGGGCCGAGGGACATTTTCTGGATTTAGCCCAACAGGTCTTTATGCTCCATAAAATTCTCCAAATGTGCAGTGACACAAAATTTCGCAAATTTGAAGTGAGTTTTTTTCGCAATTGGAAACGTCGTCGCTCAAACCAAGAAAAATAGCCCTTCGCAATAATGCTAATTTTTATACTCAAGTAATCGGTGCCAAATTCTTCGGTTCTTTAAGACATTCTTGCACAGCGAAGAAACAAGAAAAAACTGAATTTTTCAAAATAAGACATCTTGCCATTCACTTTAATGCGACTGGAAGCACACCCACACCAAATTTGAGCGTAACACATCTTCGTGAATAGTTAGTTTCTGAGTGTGAAACTCTTAGCAAGAGTCCATAATTCCATTATATTATAGAAGAAGAGTAATCCACTAGAGGGCTTCTCCTCTGGCATTGCGTAACGGTGCTCCGACCACAATTCGCGAATGTTCCCCCGTTTGGGGAGTCGACCAAATCGACATCGCATACCCCCCTCCGTTTTGGGGGGGGGTAGCCAAAAAGAGGTCCCCGTTTGGTGGGGGGGGGGGGTAGCCAATAGCCAATCAGATTGCAGAAACCCCCCCCTCCGTTTTGTGGGGGGGGGGGGGGTAGAGCAGAGGATTACGGTAGTTTTTGTTCTATTCGAAAATGGGTCCCCGTTTGGGGGGGGGGGTCACAAAAAGTGGTCCCCGTTTGGGGGGGCACAAAAAGTGGTCCCCGTTTGGGGGGAGGGTCGCCAACAGCCAAACAGAATGAGCCAAAATTAGCCTGCTTGAGCGACCACCCCCAAACGGGGACCTCTTTCAGCGACCCGCCCCCAAACGGGGACCACTTTTGGCTACCCCCCCACCAAACGGGGACCACATTCGGCAACCCCCCCCCCACTAAACGGAGGGGGTATGCTTGTCGACCCCCCCCCCCAAACGGGGGAACATTCGCGTATTGTGGTCGGGTCGGGGAACACCGTTACGCAATGCCAAGAAGAGGAGCCCTCTAGTGGCTTACTCTTCTATAATATAAGGGATATTATTGTGGACTCTTAGTTTCTGAGAAAATTCTTAAAATTCTGTTGAGTCGATGAATTTCTATTATATATTTGCCTAAAACTATTAATTAATGCAGTAATAGATTTTACATAGCACCTGTGTCCCTAAATTTTCATTAATAGGCATTTCATATATACATACAAACAAGAAGCTCTCGCTCTCTTGGTGCAACCATTAATTAAAAGTATATACGATTTTTCTTCCTATTTGCGAGAAACGTCAGCAGAATATGTTGGACTAAAACTCAAACAGAAGTATAAAGCAACTTTTAACTCTCACTACTGTGATTAGCTTTTGCCGGCTCAATTACAACTGTGTGCACAATTGGTCAGACATGCGTCAGTACTTAAGCGCATATAATTAGGATTTGAAAGTTTAGATCTTAACACACAAGTCTAATTGATCTTGAAGAGCTCCAGCCCTAAATGCATCCTAATCTGTGCCAGCCTACCTGAACTGTAATATATACATATAAGATGCATGACAGCGCAATGCTAATGAGTCGATAACGGTAAAACTG
>JASAND010007039.1:0-13820 GCA_030248195.1 Trissonchulus latispiculum
GGCCGATCCTATCAAAGGTTTCAATCCGGGTTGAAACCTAAATCCGGATTCAAAACGGGATTGAAAAGTCAACCCCAGTCCTATCATTACGGGATTGACTTAATCCAAGTTTTTGAATAGTGATTCAATCCGGGTTGAAACTCGATCCCTATCCAGTCCTATCATTGTATTTGGATTGAAATTTCGGGGTTGAAATGGGGTTGAAATAGGCTAATTTCAACCCACCTAGCGGAGGTGGGTTGAGATTCGAATCCAGTTTCTAAAGCACGATTTGACGGACGTTTTAAGTGAAAATGATGACTATGTCACGTGTGGTGAGATTTCTATTGTTCTTTAAATACTTATTAAATGATTAAGTTGTTCTGTTCTCAAACTCAGTTCTCAAAATTTTAAACAGTATCCTAAGAATAAATTAGTCATATAATTTAACTTACAATTTATTTAAACCAATATAAATTGAAACAAAACATGTCTCAGAGTTGGTCGCGGGCCGCGGGTACCCGCGGGGCGGGGCGGGTATCACCAAATTTCAATACCCGCACTACCCGCGCGGGTATCTGTGCGGGCCTAACCTAAAATTTTTAACTATTTTTGTCTAAAACTAAGTAAAATTTACTAATTAAAGAGAACATATTGCATTTGTATTTTCACCTCTCATTTAGTTTTGAAAGTTTTCTGAACTGTAATAGTGGGTCTGTGCTACTTTGCTTAAAAGAGCGGACCAGTCATCTCGGCACGACTCATATATACTTTGAGCGATTTCAAACCCGATAAAACTTAAATGTTTGCGTGATTATGTACTGTAATATTTTCAGTCTTCTTATCCGACACAGTTCCTGAGTCTATACACAAATATTTATATAGTTTTTAATATTAATCTGTTGCCGGATTGTAGATAAAAGTATTCTTGTTTATGATTAAAAATAGGTCACTACGAACCAAAGCCAATATAGGCACAAGTAACGGCGACAAAGGAACCAGGAACGGAAACATGAATAGGAACAAAACTGCCTTTAAAAGGAGCAAAAAACCTAATTTTAGGAATAGAAGCAAAAACTGGGTTCTAACAAAAACAGGAACGGAGACCTATTTTTACGAACTGGAAGGAAATTCAGTTTCAGGAGCAGGACCGAAAACAGATGTTTGTTTGCAGCAACCACAATGTCAGTTTAATTTCAGTAACAGGAACGAGAGTCTAATTTCAAACAGGGGTCTATTTTACACCCATAATTTCCACCTTAAAGCATATTTAAGAAATTTCATGTTTCGGTTTCTGGAGTTTATCCGATTTCGTTCCTGTTCTTGTTACTGAAATCATATTCCTTCCGTTCCTGTTCCTATATCTGTTCTTGTTAAAGGTTTTAGATGTCACCTTAAAATGTCAAGCTTTTTCGAAAGTCATCAAGAAATTTTAGTTTTCACTATTTGTTTTAATTTTCAAAAAATCTGATGCACTATTTGCTTGCAACGCATTTTTACGATTATTTCAGTGTATATTTCGCACTAAGAAAGTTAACGATAAAACAAACATATATACCTACCTAAAAAAATGAAAATTGCCGTTATAATTTAGATTTCCACAAAAGCGGGGCGAAAAAATTTTGCGGGTATCACTTGTCTGCGGGCCGCGGGGCGGGTACCCTTCTGCGGGCCGCGGGCCGGGGCGGGTAGCAAAAATCCGGCCCGCGACCAACTCTGACATGTCTTGCATGATCAGACTATATTGGCATACTGATCAGTTTTCACCTTCCAAAATGTTCATTAATATTTCCAAAATGTCCAAAAGTAGGAGTCCAATGTTTAAATGTCTCCATGGACCGAAAACAATTGTATCTGTTGCTATATTTCCACTTTGAAACAGTGGCGTGTATCGGATCCAACTAACAAATAAATTAATAAATACGTTACATTAACGGATAAATCTCTTTAGCTAATGTCGACTATTGTTATCAGAATTTCGGCATTTTATTCATGAGCTACTTGTGACATAGAAATATTCCAAAATCCGACGGGGTCCAACTCAACAGCTGACCTATACAAAATTACGTTACGTAGTTGTTACTTTATGCTTTTTACTTTCAGTAGTAGTCCATTTTCGCTGTAGTACAAGTTTCAGTTTTTATTTGACAAAAAATTTCAGTTTGGTTTTTGTCAACTACCCAGAAGGGTACAACTTCAGTTTCGGTGACCGGAACAGCAACAGTAAATAATTTTTAGTTCTACTTGAAATTAATTCTCAAAAGTATAGTTTTCGGCTGACATGCATGGTATTTTTAGGGATTTCCCTGGGGGGGGGTGTCCCGAGGACCTTCCTTGGTCCTGGGATAGAATTTTTTGGGGAGGAGAAAAAGTTTTGGAAAAATGCGAAATTAGGTGTTTTTGGCGTATACGTTTTGCATTTAGAAACGCTACATTTTCCAAAATTGCCTGGATTTAGGCTAAAAATGGAATTTTTAGAATTTAAATTTTGTTTCACATACCTGTTTAAAAAAGCCAATTAGGTTCGCTGGACGTGTCGAATCGAATCAAGAAATAATTTTATTGGATCGGACCGGATCGGTTAAACTTTAGCTGCCTGCCCGATCCGATCCATATATTATATACTTTGAAGCTTTTCAGTTTAACTTTATAATTTTGTAATACAACCGATACAGAAACATGAATCCGATAAAAAATTTTGTTGTTTCAGAAAGAATGGTGAATTAAACTACAGTTTACAAGTTTAGGCAGCTTCAGCGCTTTCATTCCTTCATTCATTTTCATTCCAAAATAACGGAACATGGAACACATACATTGAGGGAGGGTCAATCTACCAGCTGAAGTAAAATAAGTGAAACGAAAATATAAAAATTAATAATCACAGCCATCATAAATTTCTCAATGAAAACAAAAAAGGTGCCAAGAAATTGCGAAGTATTGCAATGCAAGGTGCGCGGGAAATTGTTGCCAAAACACTACATCCATATTGGGTCATTCAAAATAAAACAACAACAGTAGTTTACGTTTAATAGCGCCTCTACATGCAAAATATTGCTGATTAAAAACTGGATCCAAAAAGGGAATAAAAACTGGATCGAAAATGGGATTGAAAATGGGATTGAAAAAGGGGTTGAAAATTTGAATCCGGATTAACGCAATCCCAATCCCAAAAAGTTTGATAGGATTGGATTCTAAGCAGGATTAAGTCAATCCAAAAATTTTGGGGTTGAATCCCAAAATACGTTCGATCCGGATTCAACTCAATCCATTATTGATAGGATCGGCCCCTGGAGATGGCTTAAATTAACACTCGCGCTAGTACTCGGTTCGTACCATATAAATATAAACGATGATATTCACTTAACAATCCAAAATGAAGCTCGATTAGCACCCGTTTCCGTTTTTTGAAATCAGAGGCAAAAGTTGTTGGAAGCTGAAATTTTCACAGAGCACTAGGTTCACATACGTCATCATTAAATTTCTTTAAAAATAACCGTTCAGAAACTTTAACCCAGTGATTGTGGCAGGTACGACTTTTATCGGACTCCTGAATTTGATAGCCTCTTAGATAGCGACCATATTCACCATAGCTCAAAGCCTCCCACATGATAAGAGATTACTAAAAACAAATATATATATATATATATATATATATATATATATATATATATATATATATATATATATGTCACCGTAAACTGTAGAATCAGGAATTCTGCAGAATTCACTGAAATATTCAGGAATTCTACAGAATTCCTGAACATTCAGTAAAACTGTAGAATTACGGCGAAACTTGACTTATTCTACAGTTTTCCTGATATTTTCAGGGATTATGTAGAATTCCGTATTTTGTTCAGGAAAACTGTGGAACTATGGTTAAACTTGAATTATTCAGCAGTTTTTCTGAAATTTTGAGGAATTCTGTAGAATCCCGTTTTTATTTTCAATTTTAATTATCAAATTCAAATTTTCAATGCTCATACAGTTCCTGTTTTTTTAAAATATAGTCAGCAAACCTTTTACAATCGTTTTACGATCAACCAAACATTAAAATTTGAAATAACCAATTATAAAAATGTTTTTGAACTACAGTAACCCTACTCCAGTACCTGTCATCTTAGAACAGTATGACAATATTCAACAATGAGATATCATTATAACGTATAACTAGGTGTCAGAAACAGCTTCCCAGCATAGTGTAAGTTTCAGTGGGTCAGCAACTTTAATTCTGTTATGCAATGGAATAAAGCGCATTAAGCCTAATTTTGTCAGAAGGTAGTTTTAACAAGTATTGAACCGGAGAATCAGCTACCAATTACAAGTGACTGACTTTACCAGAACGTGCTTATACTAAATTAAGCAATTTTGCAATATGGTTACAGATTCAATACAAACATGCAACACTAAACTAAACATCTTTTACAGCGCTAATATGGAAGAAAAACTAACAGTCTATGTACAGTTATAAGTAAACCATATTTTTTGTACGTATTAAATTAACAGGCATTTACATATAAAGCTGTAAACAAAAAGTTAAACACTTCATAAAAGTCAGTCGGTAGTATAATTTGTCAGTACAAATGAAAATTGTTGTCTCGTGGTTAAGCCAAATAGTTTCTAACCATTTCTAACCAGTATAAGCAGCAGTCCCATGTGGTTGGCACCACTCCAGCCAGAGGGACTAGTGCGCCCCGCTCCCCAGTACCGATCCGTGGGGTTAACTTTGAGGAGTAAGCATGACCCAGTCTCCTCCAAATGCCGAAGGCAGTCAGGTTCTGTGAAAACTTAGCGTAAAGAGCTTCGTACATATAGCACTGAACCACTCGACGTCAAGTAGTACTGGAGTACTCCTCGAAGTTACTTACCAGGTGCTTCTGGGCCGCCGGGTGAGAAGCGGCCAGGATGGCTTCGACCACATCCGCTCTGCCAAAATACAGGGCCGTTGCAACTGATAGGCCTGTTCCTTGCAATTAAACCGAGTCCCATTTAATTACTATCGAGCAGCGGTAGAAATTGGTAAAAGGCGACCCCTCGCCAAAGAAGCGGACCTCCTGATTACTCCACCGTTCATTATCATATAGGTAAATCAGGGGGGGGTCCGTTTTTCCAACGAAAGACCGTAAAAGGACTAAAGGTGCAATGCTCAGATCCACGATCAGGAAGCAGTTCCCTAACCCTCTGCAAGGCAGCTTTGGGAGAGTCAGCTGAGGCAGACATGCCGACTCTGCCAGCCACAAATTCCGTTCGCCACACTGGGGTCTAGCAGACTCCTGCCTCATGGTATAGGCGGTTTCTGACTGATGCGAAAAAGCAGCGTCAAACGTCAGCAGCGCGTCTGCCA
The DNA here is from genome assembly GCA_030248195.1 of Trissonchulus latispiculum. Taxonomy (NCBI): domain Eukaryota; kingdom Metazoa; phylum Nematoda; class Enoplea; order Enoplida; family Ironidae; genus Trissonchulus; species Trissonchulus latispiculum. Next base: position 5,321 of record JASAND010007039.1, read on the forward strand.
GCGAAAAAATCGCCGCACCGTCCAAGGAACCTTGGGAAAGGAAGTCAATCAGGACCCCAAACAAACGTCGGGATGGGGCCGGTTACCTGAACGGTTACCAGATGGGGTACCCCGTCATCTTCCTGTGCGCGAAGGGAGGACACCATGGGGCCACCACATGCCTGAGGTCTACCATGGCCGGTAAAGAAAGTCGTGAAGTCCTCAGAGTCCGATGTTGACGACGGCTGTTCAGGCGCCGACTGTGGTGACACCGGCGGTATAAAGGTCATCGGACGAGCCGGCGGCCGGTTTCATGCCATTGGTAGATCCCTGCGGATCCTGTGCTCCCGCAGTGGCGACCTCTGAAGTCCCGGAACTCTGAAGAGCCCCGAGCTGGATCCGTGGCGCTAAGGATACAAAAACGGCGCTCCTCCGCCTAACGCAGCATCCCTGGAAAGCTGTCCTTGTGCTGATCCAAGGACCAAATGACGTGGACACCAGCCGCCGCATGGGCCATCAGTTCGACCAGCCTCGTTTCCCATGCCGGATGACCAGCGGGTTTGGGGACATTGGTCATTTGTAGTTGACCTTTGTAGACTTCTTTGATTCCCTTCCCGACATGATTATGCTATAAAAATACAACGAAAAATGTAGCTAAGATTGTTGCTAGTGCACTACCGTACACATTATAACCATGTAAGTTTCCAATCGTTATGACCATCACTCAGTAAGGCTTATGGATGCAGGAAACAAGTACTCCGCCTAACAAACACAACTAACTAGCTAAATAATATTCTTAAAATGTTAAGACTTTAATATGTAAATACATTACTCATAATCGTTTGTATTTGATAGTCAGCTCAGAGCATAGTCTATGACGGGATGGCCGCAGCAGGACGCTACGAGGTCGGAGTCCATAATGTGACTCGTACTGTATCATACTTTGCATATAATAATTGCTCCCCGTTTCCGTCTGAATCTTCACCGGTAGGTGAAAGTATTTCTGACGTGACTAAATTCATCAGTGTTGGCGATGAAACGTTATCCGAAGGCTGGAGTTCCAAAGTTTCTAAATTTTCCGAACTTGCGGTGTCTTGAGCAGTAGACAACGCTGCGGTGCCTTCGCCACCCCCTGCCGGAGTACTTACTTCTTCTAATATTTCAATATGTTCAATATGTCTGTCATTGGAAAAGCTTCTGGCCATGTTGTTAAATGGTCCATAAAGACTACTATATGTTTGTTACCCCTTTCATTCAGACGCAATGGGCCGACAATGTCAACCGTCATACGGTCCATTGCACCTCCGACAGGGATCGGATTTAAGGGGGGGGGGGGGCTACGAACGGTTTTGCCCAACTTCTTCAGAGAGACCTACCTTTTGGCATATGATTAGCTAACATATCAAGGTTAAATAGTCCGTAGTGGGCATTATCATATCTAACACACATCGATTCTGGCACTACGCCAAAGTAGAAATTTTGGTGCGAAAAGTGGGTTTTTTGAAAAAGCTTTTCTGAATTCTGGTAGATTAACGGTTTGACAAATTCTGAAACTTTTTGCCACAAATGTTAACTGTTACTAGAGCTAAATATTAAAAGTATTCCGGCTTTCGAGCGTTGCTTCCTTCTTCAGCTATAACAGCTCAAAGTTTGAAATTTGACAAAAAGTTGCGATGTGACCGTGCGCCGTTTTCGATCTAATAAAATTGACAGCCCCTAGCCTACCCCAGCTTTTTACCAAATATTAGGCTCTAATAGGGGCAAACTGTGTGTGAGTTTCGAGAGTTTTGGTTTTCTGGTTTGTGTGCTAGCAAACTTTTTGTTAAGAAATAACCCTTATTTTTAGGCCTGAAAAGCTAGCTAAGCGCAGTAAAAATGGGGTCAAAAATTTTTTGTCTCCGATTTCGTCGAAAAGGTGGTTATAGGTGTTATTTGGCCTGCTGAATTCGAATATGAAATCCGTTTTTCGATATGACGCTTTCTTCGTTCAGTATGCGCTTACAACTGTCTTATATCTTTTTGGTGCGATCGCCATCCATACTTCGAGAAATCAATCTAGCATTTCTAAACATTGGAGCGAGGTTTATTGACCCAGCTATCGGCACATCCTGGTACACTCACTGGCCTGTAATGCGCAAGGTTTCAGCCGATTCTGCCACAGTACTTTGGAGTAATTGACTCACATCTTCGAAATGGCACCAAATAACAGCGACAATATCGATAATGTAATCTAGCACTGCGAACGCAGGGATTAACGAAATCACGTCATTTTTACATAAGTTAAGACAGATATTTGGAGTATTAATTGGAGCAAAGTTGGGCTCCTTTGATAAACCACAGCTCATTAGACGTTAGTTAACCTCCACCCGTATAGACCTACAACACCAAATTTTTCGCACTTTGATTGTATCGCACACAAAAGTATACACTGATCTAAGGATTATTTTACACGATATCAAAGTGCTATGTCAATACTATTTCTGGAAAATTTGGGCACCGTACCTTGCGCATAGCGATCAGGGCGAGGCAAAGTTTGTGTACGTGTCATGTCGAGCTTTGGACCGACAACACCAACTTCTGATGGCTCCAGAGGAAGCTACGCTGCATGGAATTCTTTCAAACTTCAAACTATTTTACACTAAACCTAATACTATTATATGGCAAAAGACTAGCTAGCTTTTCCAACATCGAACTTTTAGTGAAATTCGTAGCCCCCCCCCTTAAAGGAGCACGAATAGAACGTCCTGACTTTTTTTGTGGCACACGAATCACAGGATTCGCACCACTTTCAATGTCGACATACATTGCGTCCCATATATACTTTATATAGCAATTTTGCATAAGTTTTGTCTGCAGATAGGTGACCTCCAAAGGGCTAGCATGATACTTGCGCAATAACACTTCAGGCAACGCTGTACGTACTACTACTTGACGATACGAAGTTTGCTCTTTCGAGATGCTTTCGGATACAAATGAAAGAGAGTATCATCTACGAATAAAAATCGAGGTGATTGTCAGATAACTTTTTCCTAGGCGGTTGGGTCAGCGAGCAAGTCGCCCTCTTTCAAGTAAATGATCATATCTAAAAGTTCTCGATCTGAGAGCAGCATTAGGGCTCAGATCTGGTTGTTCCACCACAGTAATTGAAAAATCTGCGACTGCATTTGTTTTACCAGGTTTGTAAATTACAGGCTCTATTTTCACTCGTACAAAACTGCAAAAATGAAAAAAGTAGCAAAATGTGGGACTTTAAGCCAGAGAGAAAATTAGAAATTAGCAATTAAGTAAAATTACTTATTGGATGCTCGAGAAATTTGATGTATGAACAAGAGAAAAAGATGACGATGTCTATGTTGACCATTGTTGAGTCAGTTGGCTCCAGAGAACTGCACAGATAAAGGGCCACCCAAATACTTAGAAACCCAAATACTTAGAACTAGTTTTTAAGAGAAGCCTTCTGAAAGCTACAACCATAAATCCTCAAGAGAAGCCTTCTGAAAGCTACAACCCCAAGAGAAGCCTTCTGTAAGCTAAAATCCCAAGAGAAGCCTTATGAAATCTACAACCCCAGGAGAAGCCTTCTGAAAGCTACAAACCTACAACCCGGAGAGAAGCCTTCTGAAAGCTACAACCCGAAGAGAAGCCTTCTGAAAGCTACAACCCGAAGAGAAGCCTTCTGAAAGCTACAACCCCAAGAGAAGCCTTCTGAAAGCTACAACCCCAAGAGAAGCCTTCTGAAAGCTACAACCCCCAAGAGAAGCCTTCTGAAAGCTACAATCGCAAGAGAGGCCTTCTGAAAGCTACAACCCTACAACCCCAAGAGAAGCCTTCTGAAAGCTACAACGCTACAACCCTAAGAGAAGCTTTCTGAAAGCTACAACCACAAGAGAAGCCTTCTGAAAGCTACAACCCTACGCCCACAAGATGTGGGGGATGCGGGACTGTCTCCTCCTGGTTGCGGGCCTGTCTCCAACTTTTGCCTTTCCACGCGTAAAATACGCCAAAAAATACCAATTTGTAGCTCATTTTTGCAAAAAAAGCTTCCCTCTTGAAAATTTCTTTTCCCTCCTCACCGCCCCCCCCCTTTCGCCCCCCCGTCAATTGCCCCCGCCAAATCGCCGCACTCCCCAGACCAATTCCACTCTTCCCCCCACCAAATTAAATTGCGCATCCCCCCACAGGTGTGTGTGGGGGGGAGGGTTGTAAATAGAGGGGTCGACGAGACGACCCTCGTGTTTGCAAAAATGCCATTTTCAGCTCGTTTTTGCAAAAATCTCTCCCCCCGAAAGCCCCCTTCCCCAAAAAATCCTTCGAAATATTTTTGCCATGGAGGGGCCGAAATTGACCTACCCCCAGCTCATGCAATTACTAATAAATGCAAAACTGAAATTTTATGCTAAGTGTTAGCATTTTCCTGCTATGCGCACTTTTTTAGCAAATTACGCAAAAAAATTGGAGCAGTGCGCACAAGATGTGGGGGGTATGGGACTGTCTCCTCTTGGGTGCGGGCCTGCCTGCAACCCCCACGAAAATTTCTTCTCCTCCTTCCGGGCACGCCCCCCCCCCACCAAAAAACCCTGCCCTACTCCGAGCAAAAAACACTGATTCCAACCCCGCCCACTGAGTATTTTTTACGGGGCGGGAGAAGCCGAAATTGACGTTCCGCCCGAGATCCCCCCGGATTTTTTGGGGTCTCGTATTTTTGCCAGAAATATTTAGGTTTGGGGGTTGGCCTAAATAGAGGGGGTTGGCGACCCACGCGTTTGCAGAAAAATACCAATTTCCAGCTCATTTTTGCAAATGTTTGCAAAACTCAAAGCTCACCGACCCCCCTCCCTTTCGGGCATCCCCCTCAAATTCGAGGAGGGGGGCATAGGTGTGGCTGGGCAAAAAAACTGGGGGAGGGGGTTCCAACGGAGGGTGGGGGGACCCCCCAAATTTTCGATTTTATTGCATGTTTGACCACTTTTGGGCCAAAAATCGGGGGGATAGCAAAAATCTGAAAATCTGGAAGGGGGTTCGCGAAAATTCGTCATTTGGGGGCCCTAACACACCTATGGGGGGCGCCGAAATGTGTTTGGGGGGGGGGGTGCTAATTGAGGAGTCGACGACCCTCGTGTAAGCAAAAATAATTTTGCAAACAAAAATCTCCCCCCCCCCTCCCCAGAAGCCCCCTCCCCGAAAAAGGTCCTTCGAAATATTTTTACAAAATACAAAAAATAGCAAGATTTTTTGAGAACTGTTTGAGAACTCATTTTGAAAGGCTTAAAACCCCACTCAATGTTGCCTCACTCTGAACGCCAATTCCAACCTCCCCCCCACAACCAAAATACCAATTTTCAGCTCATTTTTGCAAAACAACCCGCCCCCCCCCCGAAACCCCCCTCCCACAAAGCCCCTCCCCCCCCAATACCCCCCCTTCCAAAAAGCCCCCCCGAAAACAAACCCTGCGAAATATTATTACCAACCAAAAAATAGAGAGAATTTTTGAGAATACAACTTATGAAAGGTTTAAAATAATAGCTTGAAGGAGCAACAGCCCCCGACCGCAAATTTTTTGAGGGTGACTTAAAAGCTTGACCCCTCGCGACCCCTCCCCAAATTTCTGGGGGAGGGCTGCAAAAAACCTTGACCCCTCACGCCCCCTACATTGTTAGGATGGTTTCGAAAGAGCCTCCCCCCCAACTCGTCGCACTCCCCTGGCCACACCCACTCTGTTAGCTTCGTAGGGGTTGTAGTGGTTGTAGGGGTTGTAGGTTTTCGAAGCAGAGTTGTAGGGTTGTAGCTTTTCTAGAGGTCGCTTTAACAGCCATTAGCAGCCTAACGCTAGCTATGTATAGCACCACCATTCCGTATTGGCTAGGTTGTAGAATTTGTAAAGTTCTTTTTGGTTTGCAGCTGGATTTCCTGTGTGGAGGGGGGCCGTAAAAATAGGATTGTATCTAGCAAAGAACTTCTTCGATTTAAATGCTTTCATATGTATTGTGGGGGGGACAATAAGAATAGGATTGTAGTTTGCAAAGGTCTTCTTCGATTTAAGCGCTTCCACGTATGGGGGGGAGCCACCTTTTTTTCACACCAACGGGAGGGGCTGCCTATTAGAAAACTCGAGCAAAAGAGCAACGTTTCCGAAAACCGTCGAGCACAAAGCAACATTCCAAAAAATCGAGCACTTTATATCCCCTCCTTTTTTCTTCATTTTCGCGTTTTGTACGAGTGAAAATTTGGCCAAATTACATCAAAATCGTAACTTTGTAAAGTGAGATCCCAACAGGCTCAACGTCCTTCCTGATGTTTTCCAAATTTCAACAACCAGCGTAAAGGAGCATGATCAGTAATCACTACAAAATGTCGTCCTGCTAAATATGTACGGAAATACTTTATTCCCAAACCACTACTAAACACTCTAGTTCTACTATGCTGTAATTCATTTCGCTACGTCTCAGATTTCGACTCGCGAAAGCGATTACATGTTCTCCGACGTCAGAAATCTGTCCAACACGGCTCCTAACCAAGCAGTGGGGCATCCGTTCGAAGTTGTAATTCCATGGAAAAGTTAGGATAATTAAGAATAGGTGGAGTTCTCTTTAACATTCTGGGACCAGTCCCATATTTTTAGGCCAAAAGAATAAGAAAGTTTTGGTTTTTGGCCTTAGGCTCTCAGTAGGTAGACAAGACACGGGATTTGTTGTTATGGCTGTAAAGAGGACCCGAAAATGAACATTTTTGCTTTGATAACCTTTGAGCTAACCATTTGGAGGGTCACAAATGACCATTTTTGAGGGAAATCAGTTTTTCCAAAATTACTGCCGCATATTAAGGACAAAGTTGGCTTATTTATACTCAATCGATACAGCGTCTAAATGCCCATTTTATGAATGACTATTAGCCGGACTTTTTTGTCCTAAGCTAGAGATTTGGCCGAAAAACCATTTTGGCAAAACGTTTGGCATTATTTTGTTTCGAACATCGATTTCTCAAAAAACTACGCAAGGGATTCCGGAGATTTTTTGTGGGCAGAACCGAAAATTCGTACTTCTACGGAGGGTCGTTTTTCTTGGATTGGGCTAAAACGTATCGAGTAGCAAGAAAACTCAATGCGAAGTTGCGAAATTTCGTGTTACCAGTACTTGGCCGATTTTCTCGACCTTTAAGACCTGCTGAGCCAAATCCAAAAATGTCCCTTGGCCCATATGTCCTTCATATCGAGCACAAGGAGAACTTTTGCAGGATACTTCAGTTTTTGAGAAATCTGATGTTCAAAAATTTTTGTTCTATATTCATCCTTTTAGATGTCAGTCATGTCGGAAAATTTCTGGTAGTTTTTTGCTAATTTTGCCAGTGTCGTAAGCTCATGTAAATGTACAGATAAGCTTTAAAACAATGTATAAAGCTCTTTCCAACTCCCAAAATTGCGAAAGTTATGAGGTTTCAAAAAATCACCACAAAAGCACTGCAGAAAGGATACCACCACTTTAAGACGTTTATGCAGGGGATGTGCACTTATGCATGCTAACTTTTCAACGAAGCACCTGTGCTAGGACGCTAAGCCTAAAAACGAGCGAAGTTCGTCAATGTTTTCGGCGCGTCTAACGCTGCGATTTTCTCAATTCTAGCGGGGTCCGGTTTCCACCCCATCTTTTGACACAACGTGATCCAAAAACTGATTTTGGGCACAGCAAAATTGGCACGTTTTAGATGTGAGTTTTCAGTCCTGCAGCACCAAACCTCTCAAACCCTTGTGATAGGTGCATAAGATGATGCTCAAACGTATCCTAAAAAATCACTATATCATCTATATAAACAAGGCAGGTAGACCAATGTAGCTCTGCCAAAGCTACTTCCATTAGCCACTGAAAAGTTGTGGGCGCATTGCACAAGCCAAAGGGCATATTAAACTCATACAAGTCACTATGTGCAATAAATGCGGTTTTTTCCTTATCCCCTTTCTTTGATTGCCAGTAGCCCTGAGCCAGGGTCAAAGAAAATATTCTAGCATTTGACATCGTATCCAAATTTTCCGGTAATGTTGGGCAAGGGAACTCTTGTTTTTTTTGTTACCGCATTAACTTTTCTGAAATCTACACAAAATGGCCAAGTACCGTCTTTCTTTTGAACCAGTTCTACAGGGGAGTACCATGGACTAGTCGACGTGCGCGCGACTCCCTGCTGAATACAAATTTGTGTTCATCTACCACATGGCGTTGTGCCATTGGTACACGATAATGCGGTTGGTTGAGCAGGGGGGTGATCCCCGTATGGATACGATGTTCAAATGCAGATAAATGGTTTCTGACCTACCGATTCTACGAATACATCGCTATGCTGTGTCAGTAATTCTATTAAATGTTCTTGTTCTGCAGAGTGGTTCTCTTTGATAGAGTCGACTGCGTAAGATCCAGCTCTACGTAAGCTAGGAGGTAGATTAAGGGATACAGCAACATGAAAATCTCTTTCTTCTCTGGGGGTTGAACACTAAGATAGAACTTCCGCTTTAATATCAGGAATAGGAATGATATTT
>JASAND010007041.1:0-44512 GCA_030248195.1 Trissonchulus latispiculum
AAAAATAAATCCTAAAATAAATGAAAAGGAAAATGTTCCTTTGAATTTGATTATTGATGTAATGCTATGTTAAGTCTAAATACTTGCACTTTGAACTTATGCATTGTGTACGTATTTTTGTTTTAGTCTTGTTCATGTAGCATGGCCTGACAGTTGTTCTAAACTTGCGCCGCAGAAATTTTTCTTTTCCTTGGAAAATGAGGTTTCACGGAAATTTCATTGGAAAAATGGAAAATGAAAAAATTACACCGGGCAAGTTCGGGACACCGGGTCACGGAATCTCTGACTCTGTACACTTGACCCGGTTTAGATGCGGACATTTTTTCGCATTCAAGCATATTTATTTAGATAATTATCATTTCCTGCCATCCGATACTTCAGTACACTCAAAAACCAGAAATAAAAGTAAATGCGTTTCGGCCCATGTCAAGATAAAAGTTAGAACCCCTAGAACCCCCATCAGAAAAAAGGAGGTTCTCAAATTTTTTTCATGCGCTTGCATCTAGGACTTGATTTGGATTCTAGATTTTGATTTCTACTTGACTACGTTGTCGATTTTTTCCTTCAGCATTTACTTCAGCAGGCATGACATGTTTATAATATGTATATATGTATCAAATTTGTAGCATATAACCGGGGTGTAATTTGGGAGGGGGTGTTCTCCTGGCTTTTCTAATAAATTTAGATTGAAATTTGTGTGTACGAAATATCCAAAATCCAATATTTGTATCAATCGAAAGCTGACGGCAAGAACAACTTCGTCCTAGATCTAAGTACAACAACGCACACACTTTTCGGTACACCCGGACTTGAGAACCCTCAGTGCCTCCAGCAAACACTTAAAACTAGGTAGTAGAGGATCAAATTTGCTGAAAAAAATTTCAGAACCCCCAGAACCCCAAGAACCTCCATCAAAAATTTGAAACTAAATATATGCAGTCACGGATCAAATCTCCATGAAAAGTTAAGAACCCCCCACCAACCCCGAGAACTCCCATCAAAAAATGAAACTAAACACAGTTATAGATCAAATCTCTACAAAAAATTAAGAACCCCCAGAACCCCAAGAACCCCCATGAAAATAAAAGCTTTAAGAAAATGAAGTGGTAGGTCAGAACGCATCAAGAAGTGACTTTTATCTTGACATGGGCCATGATTTCCAAGATACTAGTAGCAGTAGTTTCTTTACCACTTAATCGTTTTCAGGGACATTTCAAATTCGTGAGATTGAGAAAAATCTAAGCAAAATAACAAATTCTGCGTTTTGACACTAATCACTTCTTTAGTTGTGATACCTTCAGGATTCTGTGGATTGGAGTTTGCTTTATTTTTATTTGCCCTATTGCCTAATTTCTTCCAACGTCCCAGCAATAAGCAAAATATTTTTAACAGCGCTGCGTGAAACTATCAGCCCTAACCAAATACAATTGGGATAGAAGGTGGGTTAGAAGAAAAGGGCGTAACGGTTTCCTTGGAAGGTCTCGCCTGCTCCAGCGATCACTTCTCGATTAGTTCTGACTAGACAGTCTCTGCCTTGCAGTCAAAAGACTATGATTATCTTGAACTGACAGCCATACTGATTTTTCATTTCCTAATGCCACCAATGCTTTCGCTCTCACTGATACGTGTGGTAAGTTGGCTTCAATTTTGAAATATATTGCTATCCAGACAGCCAGATGTGCTAGCAAAAATCGGGATTGCTAAATTGTGGGTACTGGAACAAGCTTAAACCGGGTAATTTAGCAAATTGACGTAATGCTTCACGCTTCTTTTCAGCTTTGGTATCGATATCGATATCGCCTATGGTGTCTTTGAAACTGAAGAGGAGAATGCTGTTTCAATTTTATAGCAGAAGATCACAAACTGTACGAGAACACTACATCCTCCATTAACTTCACAATTTCTCTAACATTAAATTGGTTTCATATACCGCTCATTTCCCATTGGATTTTCTTTGGTTTGCAATTTTCTCTCAATTCTTTCTTGCATTTATTTTCTGTAATTAACCTTTTTAATGAAATAAATATGAATTAAATATTTCGCAATTGCGCTGAAATGTTATACAATGTAACATTCACTTATGATATATAGCGTCAGTAATATATCAATGAGATAAGAAATGGAAAGAGAACACTCGTGGAAATATATGATTAAGCAAACCTGCACAATCCTGGGCTCAAACTCGTGCAAGTTTCGTTCAGAACCATGGCCATATATCTGTCGCATATGATAAAAACTGTGTTTTCATTTTGTCAGATTAATTCATGCATCTAAATTCTAGCTTCCATAATCCATTTTGCCCGTTAATTAACGTGGCCTTTGTAATAGCCTTAACGGTTTGTTTCGACGTCAGTGAAACATGAACCGATTTCAAACTGTTTGTCAGTAATGGAGGTAATGGAGACATCACCTTCAACTCATCCGTTTGGTTACCTTGTGAATACACTTCCAATTTAAGCTTTTATCAAATGAAAATTTATATTTACTAAGGACCCCTTTTCTTGGATGCCAAAAATATGGTTAATTCTAAATAAATTTGGAAGTGAACTATTATTTACGGAAAATGTTCTTTTTGATTAGGCACCTCTTTTAATAATCTTGCCCAAACCTGCCTAAAATAGCGTTACGCTTTGTTAACGCGTCCGACAGATTGCCGTGGCTGACTCTGCTTTGCTATAGTACGACCAAAAAAATGACCGTTTGTAACAGATTAACTTTTGGAGTAAACCCAGACAATGTATATATTATTGAATCGTCAGGAACTCGAGATCATTTTCCAGAGTTCGTTCTACTACAAAAGCTGTTCAGGTCGCTAACAGCTTTCGAATAATTTGAATGATACCCATCTTGTAGGTAATGGAGAAAAATTCAAAAATTCGGAAATTCGGAAGTTTGAAACCCCCCTGAATTCCGAAACTTGGGTGCGTTTTCGTGAAAAACTTGCAAAAATGTGCAGAGGGACCAGCTCTATTTGATCGTGGGAACAAAATATTGCTTACGATCAAAATTGGATGAAAAACTTGATCTTTAGAGTTTCTGCTTATAAAACCGGAATTTCCAGATTTTCGAAATCTCGAATTCTAACAATTCTAAAAATATAAAATACAGGTTTACTCTAAAGGTTAATCTGCTATAAACGGTAAAAGTTTGTACACACTTTTTTGGTGTTTGTTGAACTTTTCAACGAGCATGTAATCACTGGCATTTGCAACAGGCTCAAAATCCCCTTAACTACACATTGCCAGAAAGATTTTAGGTTGCAGTGCTTTGTAGAATTAAGCACTTATTTTTCTCGTTTGAAAACTAATAAAACGTTGAAAAACTGGAACAATATATAACATTAGAGCAATAAAATTTGTTAATCTTACAAAATAAGCTTAAGGTGCTGCTATCGTTTTGTGCAGTGCTTTTGTGCGTATTTTTTGAAACGCCATAACTTTCGCAATTTTGTGAGTTGGAAAGAGCTTTATACATCATTTTAAAGCTTATAATTTGCAGATTCTCATGAGAGCACGAAATTAGTAAAAATCCGGAAAAAATAGCTAAAATTTTCTGACATACTACATCTCACAGGCTGAATATAGACCAAAAATTTTTGAACATCGATTTCTCAAAACTGTGGAATCGGCCAAAATTTTTTCTTGTGCTGTTCTTTAAAGGACATGTGGGCCGAGGGACATTTTTTTGGATTTGGCTCAGCAGGTCTTAACAGTCAAGAAAATCCATTAAATGTGCGATGACACGAAATTTCGTAACTTTGCATTGAGTTTTCTCGCAACTGGAGACGTTTTAGCTCAAACCAAGAAAAATGTCCCTCCGCAATAGTGCGAATTCTCATTCTGCCAAAAATCACTCGAATCCATTGGGTAGTTTTTGAGAAATCGATGTTCAAAACAAAATAATCGCAGTTTTGCCAAAATGGTTTTTCGGCCAAATCTCTAGCTTAGAGCAACAAACTCCGGCTAATAGGCATTGATAAAATGTGCAATGAGACTGTTTATCGATCGAGTATAAATAAGCCAAAATTGTCCGTACGATTTGGCAGTAATTTTGAAAAAACTGATTTTCTCGAAAACGGCCATTTTTGGACCCCAAAAATCGTTTTTTGCTTATACTGACTTAACCACTAGAGATAGCTCAAAAGTTGTAAAAGCAAAAATGTTCATTTTTGTGCCCTCTTTCCAGCCATACCAACCAATCTGGTGTCTCGACTATGTCCTGAGAGAATAACGGCAAAAACCAGAAATTTCTCATCTTTGCACCTAAAAATGCGGGACTGGTCCCAGAATGTTAAAGAGCACCGAAATAGTATATTTGAAAAGTTTCATCCACTTTCATAAAGAATTAAAGCCTATAGGGTCAAATTTACACAAAGCGATACCAGCACCTTAAGCAATTTTATGAACATGAACTACTTTAAAACTAAAAACTTGTGCATGTACCTTTAGTTAGATTAAAACAAGTTTGTTGTATGACAACAATTTATGTGCTTTGGTAAAGTGCTCAGTGCCAGAACTCACTATTTTACTTAGAGCCGATACCAAAACTGGTCATCTATAGTATGCAAAGTGCAAGAAATAATTTAGTCTTATGCCAACGCTTCCAGTCTTAGAATTTGAGTCTTCTGTCTGCGTTCCACAGCTAATAGTATTTCTGGTGCTTTCAGTTCAGATTTGGACAATGCTACGTTCATTAAAACTATTAAATAGTGACCTAATGCATTTGCAACCAACTGTAAATGTGTTAAATATTACATATTGGTCATTGGGGATGTTCAACGTTTCACCGAATTAACTTGATTTGAAAAATTAAAAGATGTGGTCTTAGAGAACAAAACGTGTTCGTCTTCAAAAAACTGATTACGGCAGAAAAGGCCATGAAGGTTCAGGAAAATAAAATTAGTACTAATACCAGACATCACACTAACTCTTGTCCAATTTTTGCATTTAGGCTAACTCATTTGTACCGACAGAAGCTAGGGTTCATAACTTAGTTTGAACAGACAAAAATCTATTTATATTGCATTTAGTTGAGGTAGCAGTAACTGTCCAATCGTAAAAATTGAGATATATAATCACCCACAGTTCAATCGCTTTTTGGTGCTTCTAGCAACTTGGAAAGAAAAGTATGTATTGCAGCGAAAAGAAGCAGATAACTATTGCTTATTCACGCCCATTTTGTCCTCGAAAGTTTAGTAATGAGCTCGATAATACAGGTTTAATCCTATATAATTTGCTGCTACCACTGTGCTTCAACACAACAAATTTATGCTTAAACGACGTTGACGCTGCGATGGCAGCCTTAGTCAATGGAACTGCTGATGCCCACGGACCTCTTGCTGTAGCAACTCTAGATGTTTACCGTAATATGTCTTATCTGTTCAAACAAGCAAAACCAATGATTTTTAGCCACAAACGATCAGTTCCGTCTCGTGCTGATGAGGTGTTTCATCTGGTTAGATCGTACCCCGCAATAAGTTATCGTACAGGAATTCTGGTGGCGTGTTCCTGGTTTTGTTATATTCTCATTGCCGCCACAAAAAGATTGTTTACGTTCGTGGGAAAGCCTAGTCTGTCCCTAGTTAGTAGAGTTTTGGCGCTGGTTTTGGTGATGGTGTCTGCCGATATGGTCTCAGACAAGTTAGCAACGGCTAACCTTATTGGTAAGATACAGTCACCTGTGTTTTCAACTCCCAAAGAAATGATTGAGATGTTGAAGGTCAATCTGCTTGGTTTTGTAGAAGCAGAGAAATCTGCAACAGAAGCTATCTTAAATATTTCCGCTTCAAATGAAATAGTTTATCAACTAAGCTATGCTATTCGTACCAATCCTCCTGTATTCGCATCATCCGAATCATGTCTGTGTAGAATGATGAAAGAAAGTTCATATTATATTACACTGCAGTACAAGCTGTCTATGAACCATTACTGCGGTGATACAGCACGATGTCAATTAACGGAGACCTCACTTGAAGGAGCACCTATAAGTATGGTCGGTACAATTATTGGAAAGAAGTCTTCGATATCACAAATGCTTAAATCAATCAACTTCGCTGATGTGATGGTTGCAGAAGAGATTCGACAGCAGCGCATCTATGACATTCATTTGAAGGCTAAATGCCGCAGATTAAATGGAGCCCAGTTCAAATTGTTCAAAGGTTTGAATCTAATTTCACAAGTACTTATGGTTTATGGCATTGGTGTCGCAGTCGGTTCCCTAGCTATCCTTATGGAATTAATATTTACTTACAGGAATGATTTAAACTGTGCTCATAACTTGCAAAAAATATGTTGAGACAGAGCTGTTGAACAAACAACTTTATTTTCCATTCTTTTAAAGTGTGGCAAGGCAGAACTGGGATGTGCCAGGTAACTGGTAACAGAGCGAGAGCCGGCGCAGTGGAAATTTACTGTTAAACCTCTAAACTGTCAAATGCTGGGATCGCACCCTCACACTGACTTGGAAACTTCTAGAAACTCCGTCAAGTGCTGGGAATTCACCCTCACCCTGACTTGCACACAAATTCTAACTCTCGGTTTAATTTAATAGGCTTAGGTGTGAACCCACGGCCTCTAAACTAGAATTAAACCTAACTAAGCTGTGGATCGCGGACAAGTCTAGTCTAAGTGAAGTCCTAAGACCAATCGTTTCGTTTACTAAAAGCTTCGTTTATTTCGCAACTATGAAATACACCACCACCAAGCCACTGCAAGTCAGATACAGAGCAACAAACAAGATTTGCAACAACTTTTATAAGTAGCTAAACCCCGCCCTCCCGTTACGTCTTATTTTCTAGGAAACTGCTTTTTGGTCCTCTTTTTAGGCTGTTTCGCCTCTGTTCCTTTCCGAGTTGGGCAAGCTATTCTTGAAACTGCTTCGACCCTTTTCATCTCCCCCTTTTGTTAATATTGTTTTGAATCTTTTTGGACTTTTAGCGGAAGTATAAAAACTGTGGAAATTCTCTAAAGTATTTGTCAAATGTCACTTTCAGAACCATTCCCAGAATTGCCTAAAACCCTTCCCATTACCCAATTTTCTAGCCAGTGTCTATGAGCAAATGATTTTACACAGCACCAATAAGCACACACTTCGGAGTCTTACGGTAACTCCCAACAAGTCAATACTGCAAAGGCTGTTGCTGCGAACGGCAGCAAACTTTGAAACAACTGCAAAACACATATTTACGTATGTTACGTAAGCTGTGCATATAATTGCAATAGGCAGCAAAGTAGATTTTAGGTAGATATTAGTTTTTTCAGCTTAATATTAAAGTTTGAATGTTTAACTTAATAAAACAATAGCTAAAAGAGTATATAATTTTCATTATTTTTGACTAATGGTAATGGTAATCGTAATGGTTAATTTTCGATTTGTGACATCACTTGCCGCACGGAAAGTCGAAAGCCCCCTTTCGAAGTACACAAAAAGAAACTACAGTCATCTACCAAAACTATGGAGATACGTCACGTGTCAGTGAACAAGTCTTTCGGGCATCATTAGAGACACACATTACATATTTGGCTAACTGTGAATGCTGCAACTGCTTCCGTGCTTTATGAAGTCTAAATTTGGAATATTGCACGTATATACTCATTTTGAACTTCGAGTTATGTCGTTTAAGTGAGTCTATCGGTTTTGTAAGAAACGGAGGAATGGCCCCTTACTACACTTAGGAACTTACAGCATGCTATGATCGTGTCCTATTTCAATATATGTTTACGTGTGCTTTTGACGTGAGGTATGAAGTGTATATACTTTCGGCCAATGTGTACGCATTTACTAGCTTGTCTTCACTTTCCAGCTGACAGCTGCGTATTCGAATGGACTAGCCATTCTATTTGCTTCTCATTTCTCGTACTAATTTCACTTGCTTAGCAATTAACGCACCGAGTTGTAGCATTCCAGTTGGGACTTAACACTTTATTAGCATTTTACTTCAGGGCTTCCATAAGCTTGTCTTATTCAATTTGTTCTCACTTTTTGGACATTTTAGCATAGTTAGATGTTGCCTTTTTAATTTTTAAATTCTAATTTAAAAGGATTATTTTTGCTGTATATTATTATATATATAATTCCAGAACAAAAGTTAGCGCAGCTCAGCTTTTTAGGACCTACATGAACCAGATACATCAGCAAGAGAATACGGAGATACTACAACGACTTTTCAATTAAATTCATCAAAACAGAGGTACAAAACAATACGCACTTCAAACTACAAGAACACAACGCAATCTCGACTAATGCCACACTTCCTTCAATTTTTTTGTGGTCTAATACAAGTTACACTGCACGGCACACAATTGAACTGGCATAGCAACTAGACAAACTGTTCTCCGTAAAAGCTTATTTCCATAAAAGCTGACATTTCACAAACCACAAATTCAGTACGCTTTTTAAAAGCAATTATTTTCAAGATTTTCTAACGGGCGAAAGGACTTTTCTGCACATTTAGCAAGCTTTACAGTTTTGGCATTAAAAATTCATTAACCCATCTACATTATTCATCTCAAAATATAAAAATCACTTACATTTCCTTTAAATATTAAGCACAACTATTCAAGGTACACAGGACACTTTTCCTAGTACAATTACAGAAACCGATTCGGTTATTTCCAAAACTCAGTATATGCTTTCAGAAACTTCCAGTACATCCTTGATCGGAGAATCAGATGTACAAACGCAAATGCAAATTATCATTGTTTTCAAACTTAACGAAATAATTTTTCACAACTTCAAGTAAAAGTTCAGATTTGCCCTGTCACTGCTACACGAGAGTCCAAATAACTGAGCATACTATAAAGGACTCAGCTTTTTGTGGAACTTTCCACGAGATTTACGGCAAAACTTTCTTGCAAACACTAAAATTTAAAGTTCTAGGTTCCTGCAGATTCGTGTTTCTCTTCGAACGACAAATTAGAGCTTCAGCATTCGTAGCGGTACAGCAGCAGCTTTGTATAAAACTTCAGATTCAGCTTAAAAATCATACAAAAACGTAACGCTACTTTCAAAACAGTTTTTCATTCGGAGTTAGCCATAAATTGGAAAGCGGTCGGTTATTGTAAATTCTTCCTGTTTGCAACGCCAAGGCTGCTGTGACCGAATATAGCCACTGTGAAGAGAATTGTTTCCATGATTCAGTGCAATTTTGTTTGAAAGTTGTACTTTTGCAAGTGACTTCGTATCAGTCTGATGAAATGCCAACCTACTGGTAACGCAAGTAGCTATATTGAAATTGGGTCCTGCCAGCAATATAAAAAGTATGCTAAGGCATAGTAGAAATCGAAGAAATTGGCTGCAAGCTTTATTTATCAAATGTATGCACGGATTAGAACGATTCCCAAAGCACCAAATATTTTCCGATATTTGTGTGTTCTTAGTGCTAGCAGTAGAAGCACAGTCTTCGTCAAATTTTGGTGAAGCTGCGTTTACGTTTTGAAATTTTGACAAGCCAGTTTCAATCTCAGGAACAGATACTTTGACTGCACAAATTGCCTTATTTCCGATGCTATTTTTGCTAGAACTTTTCTGAAGTAACAACTGATTTTGTTCAAATATCGCTTTATTTTTGGTGTGTATTTCTCCCAAAGCAGACTGCAAATTTTTCTGATTTTTCATTATAATTTCTTGACCTTCTTTCAAAACTTTCAGGGAAGTTGCTATAGCACCAATTGCAGCTAGCAAATTTGTGGTATTACTTTCAGCTTTCTTGTAATGCAAGCGAATATTCGAAATCCTGGCGCGAGCTCCATCTAACTCCGTTTGTGAGTTTCTTCTAGAAAAGTTATCTTCATTTTCAGCCGATGGCGAAACTTCGTGCTTGTGAAAACACGCCCTAGCATAGTGGCCTGGTTGTAAACAGTAATTGCAGATAGGGCGGCCATCTGCTGTCCAACCTCCTAGATTTAGTTGTGGCTGATTGCTCCGATTCTGTGATTGTGGTCGGCGGTCTATATTGCGAGAATTTGAATTCATCATGTTTTGAGCCGGTATTGGACCGGAATTTCTTGTACTAGAAAAACTGTGATCCATTTTGTTGCGTAATTCTGATAAATTTTCATTGACATATTGCTGAAATTGCTCAAACTTTTTAGCCTGAGTAATTGCTTGCGAGTGCTGCAACTTCATTGCTTCCACCACTTTACCCATTTCTGTGAGTAAAGGTTCAACTTCGGAATTAGTTTGCTGCTTTTTGGTTTGCGGAAATGAGTACGCAGCAACTGGCTTGGATGCCGGCCTCGTTAAACCTTCTGAAGTTCGATTTGACTAGCCTTTTTGATGGCATCCCGAAAATCGATAGGATTTTGCAAAATTAACTGAGTTTTATACATAGGATTTAACCCATTTATAAAACGGTTAAAAGATAAATTCATTGCTGCATCATAATCCATTTCTGGATAAGCCTTTTGAACTAATCTTTGAATAGCATAGGCAAAATCTTGAACGCTTTCTCGAGGTTTTTGACTTCTGATATGAAGTTGCATGCTCGCAAGTCTTTCGTACTCGGCAGGCTTAAGTTGTTCTGTGAGAGCAGCTTCTAAATGCTCTACAGTATCCTTTTGAGACGGTTCCAAATTTCTGTAAACATCGAGCGCAAAATCTCTTAAATATGCAGGAAGTACTTGTAATTGCTTGGCATCGTCCCAATTCTGGGCGATAGCTACTAATTTGAAGACTACGAACCAATCATCTATGGACTGTTCGTCAGATTTTCCAGAAAAAGTCTCAAAGTATCTTTTGGTAGTGAAACAGTTTCTGTTGGACCCACCAAGACCGGTTTTTGACTTGGTATTGCCACATTAAAAGTACTGAAAAAAGCTTTGCTTAAAAACCAAAAAGTCATCTTTCAAATTTGAAAAATCTTGAAATTCAGTGACATCCGGCTATTCCGAAATTTTCTGAGTGCAAGTGGCCAACTCATCTTTCATATCCTCAAGCATTTTTGCTTGTGTTTTTATCGCTTTTGAATGCCGCTCCAGGCGGTCGTAGTCAGGGTTTTGCGGAAAAAGTTGAGATTTATCAGTATCGTCAAACCCGCCCTTTCCGTCAGCCATACAGCGAAACGCGCAATGAAATTTTACGGTTTACAAACAGATATATAAACTCTCACAATTTCTAGAAATTCCAAAAGTTTCGCTCTTCCGGGCCAATAAAATTTTTTTCAGTATTTCTGTCACTTCTTCGATCGGGAGCGTTGGTCGGTGAACCACGTGTCCGTCTCGAAATTATATACCCTCGTACGGTCTTGGAGATACCAGATTCGTACGTTATCAACCACGTTTGATTCACTTTATATTCTAATCACAACATTTCAAAACACTCTATGTACTCGTCAACTCTAGCCACAAGTAAACTACTAATCACAATAAAATTAACCAAACTATTCAGATACCCACCAAAAAGTTGACATCCAAGCAGGATCTGGAAGGACAGATCAGGATTTCTCCACGGATCACTGGCTAGGACGTCCCAATACCGGTCTTCCGAGGGTTAGATCCGCTGGCTGAGGTCCTGGCGGAAACAGGCTTCCGGACGGCTGCGGACTTCCTGATGGCTCCCCAAGGATCTCCAGGAAATGTTGACAGACTGGGCAAATCACTGAAATTTGCCTGGGTATCTGGACGATGACTGGGACCGTCAGAGTTACCGGTAGCTGAGCGGTCTGCAGTGGCAGAGTTGTTGATCCTGATAAGTCAGCAGTCGGATACGTCTGCTGGAAGTGAGCGGCAGACTGTTGTGGCCACTGATTCATACGCTGTCACCCAACAAAAAGGGTGGCAGTGGCTTGGTGTGTTCGTTTAAGTTCGGCGGATTTCGCTAGACTTGTCTCCGCAACCACGCTCTGCTACCAATTGTGGCAAGGCAGAACTGAGAGTGTGCCAGGTAACTGGTAGCAGAACGGGAGCCGGCGCAGTGGAAATTTACTGTTAAACCTCTAAACTGTCAAATGCTGGGATCGCACCCTCACACTGACTTGGAAACTTCTAGAAACTCCGTCAAGTGCTGGGATTTCACCCTCACACTGACTTGCACACAAATTCTAACTCTCGGTTTAATTTAATAGGCTTAGGTGTGAACCCACGGCCTCTAAACTAGAATTAAACCTAACTAAGCTGTGGATCGCGGACAAGTCTAGTCTAAGTGAAGTCCTAAGACCAATCGTTTCGTTTACTAAAAGCTTCGTTTATTTCGCAACTATGAAATACACCACCACCAAGCCACTGCAAGTCAGATACAGAGCAACAAACAAGATTTGCAACAACTTTTATAAGTAGCTAAACCCCGCCCTCCCGTTACGTCTTTTGAAACTTAAAAGCTAAACTTTGAACTAAACTTAAGAGCTAAACTTAAAAGCTAAAGCTGAAAGCTAAAAGCTAAACTTTGAAACAACTGCAAAACACATATTTACGTATGTTACGTAAGCTGTGCATATAGTTGCAATAGGCAGCAAAGTAGATTTTAGGTAGATATTAGTTTTTTCAGCTTAATATTAAATTTTGAATGTTTAACTTAATAAAACAATAGCTAAAAGAGTATTTAATTTTCATTATTTTTGACTAATGGTAATGGTAATCGTAATGGTTAATTTTCGATTTGTGACAAAAGTATTTAAACTGCTGAAGTTACATCTTTTGAATATGAAAGAGTTGGGACTAATAAGGAAATTCGGATGATGTGAATCTGTAAAATCACATTATAAAATATACAGCCAATTAGGCACAGGGTCAGTAATTCTACTTTCCTTTCCGGAAGTTAGGTGACAAATGCTAGCATTATACTACTAGTATCGGCCACTTTTTTAGTTTGCTAATTTTCTTTGATATATAAACTTTTTAAGCTGAAGGGGAAATCTGGGAAAACTTCGTCGAAAATGTTATTTTTGTAATCTGTAGGTGAGTTCTACATGTGTGAAACCCCTTCCAAGCCCAAATCCATCCACTCGAACATATAGCAGTAATATTAGTGTATGCTCGAGGTAAACTCGGAGCTAATTTGGACTGACTCGGAACACAAAGTAACCTTAGCCATACATGAAGACTCAGGACACGGCAAAAGCTTGTAAAACGTTGTGCAGACAAGGTAAAGAATGGCCAGACTGCCACCATAGGTAGAGGCTGGTAATGGGCCGGCGTAGCCCTTTATTATACTACTGGTGGCTTCATTCAAGTATGGAGTAACCAACTAGAGTGTATAGGATGCTGTAAAGGTACAAGTAAAGTGACCTCCGAAAGAAATCCATTTGGAGCTGGTTACAGTGTACCGGTGCTTATTTGCGAATTGTCTGCTTAAAGTCAGGATGGACAGCATGTAGTGTAAGGGTGTACGTTTAAGAATTCACTGCAACTGATCTAATCAACTCCAGCTTATTAACCATTCCCTGTCTTGCTATGCTATCCTTGTGCTATGTAAAAGTTTTGACGTGTTGTCTCATGCGCACTATTAACGTAGTGGTCGTGTAAAAGCATACTCTGTCAACCCAAAGTATTGTCAAGGCTATCCTTAAATGTTACCTAAGTGTAAACGTCACTAAAACGTAATATCTGTAGCAGCACTAATACCTTACTATAATACACTAATACTAATACTAATACTTTACTTTTCGTGTTTAAATTTACTCGACAGCAGTGAAGCCGAAAACAGTTAGTGCAATAACAAGGTTTAATTATTATAATCAAGAATCCTTTAATTACTTCCGGTAGCCGTTACCCATACCTTGTACTCCAAGACTATCCAAAAATATATTTCTTCTAAAGCGGCCAGAACAGCAAAATCCTGGAGATGTTTCTGCGCACAAGTCCAAGCCTTGTGGACAGTTTGTTTTACAATCCTGAAAATCTTTGTAGCATTCCCTTGTTGCTGGTAACGGGAAGGGTACAGCAAACGTAAGCAGTAAAATAATCATTGTTGTAGATGTTAGCGACGACATGCTAAAGCCTAGTAACCCAAGTATTCCTGTCTGGAATTAGTAGAAATTTCGATACAACGCAGACAGTAACCTGCAGTTTCTTGGGAATGTCTTAGTCTTGGGAGAATGTAGAAAGCTGGATTATAGATTGCACATATATCCACAAATTACTTTCATTTCTTGATGTGGCTGCTGATTATCATATAAAGCCATAAAGAAAACTATTAAGTAGTAAGCAGTAAGATTCTTCTTGAAGACATCAAACTTGTACTTACTTCTTAGACATAAAATAGATTATGGCTTTTTGAGAGATTTCCCCATTCTTCAGGATTTGTGAAAGGGGGCGACTAATCTTTTGCCCCGACTTTGTCCTATTGGCCTACTTTTTGGCGAAGTTATAGAGCATGGGTGAGGTCAAAAATACTTGGTCGTTGGTTCTTAGCTGCCTTCCAGTCATGTGCAGCCGTCGCATTTATGTGCCCGACCCCCACTTTTTCACAACTACCAATATAATTAATTAAACATTTCTACTGGCTGCAAATCCCTAGCTGCAAGGTTGCGATTCATCAAGTTGATTCGCCACACGTGCCTCCATCCGCAGAAAAATACTAGACGTCTGTATCTTATCTGCACCTAAGGAAATTACTCTTCAAAGTTAAAATTTCGGCAAAAATTTAAAAATTCTTGGCTAACGAAAGGAAAATTTTATTACTGCTGCGAGCTATAAGGCTGTAATTTAGCATAAAAAGAGACCCTGTAGGAGCACTCATTGTTGCCAAATGGCAAGAAATTCTGCCAAATAAAAAAATTTTTATGTCAACTTTAATCTTCAAAAATTACCAAAGTCTTTATATATATATATATATATATATATGTGTGTGTGTGTGTGTGTGTGTGTGTGTGTGTGTGTGTGTGTGTATGTATGTGTGTGTGTGTGTGTGTGTGTGTGTGTGTGTGTGTGTGTGTGTGTGTGTGTGTGTGTGTGTGTGTGTATTTATTTTTCAGTCTAATGTCCAGTCTAAAGTCTAATCTATGCGAAAATTTTCAGTCTAATTGCAATTAGATATAAAATGTTTTTAATGCATAAGGACGCTTCGTTGGAATTTCATAATGAGAATGGCTCCGACAGTCAAAAAGGTTTTGCGTTAAGAATAGCTTTAGCTTAAGCTTAAGAAGAACATTAAGAATAGCTAAACGAGTTTGAAAGCAACAGAAATGTTGAATGTTCAGATATTGAAAACTTGTAGACTAAAATGCAAACATCTAAAATTTCTTAGAATTTTAAGACTTCCAAAGCTTAAATCTTTCAAAACTTGTAAAGCCCGGCGTGGATTGTTTTAACGTATTTCGCTTGATTTCTATGTCAAATCACCAAAACGCTGTGTTATGAATGATAAATGAAAAATTGTCCTTCTGTAAAAATCGTAAACCTCCAAGTCACACAGCTAGTATTAAAAAGCTTCCAGTTAGGCGCGATAGATAGCAGCCGGATTCGAGGAGTCATTCGGGGCAGTTGTGTTTTTGAATCTCTTTTCTCCTATAGATTATATACACTCAAACCCGATTTGCTCTGGTTTCATGCTTGTTCGAGTTTCGCCAATTCGGACTAATCTTGTGTTGTCGTAAGTTGTCTGCTAGCTGTTCGATTTTTTAATATCTTGTTTAAAAGCTCATATTTTAAATAAACTCGAGGTAATAAATTTATAGATTGCCGTCGCATTATTTAGTTAGTTAGAGTCAGCGTAGTTAGATGCGTCGGACATGCGCAAACTCACGAACCACAAGTCTTAGTCAATTAGTCTCTTAATATTTATTGCTATACGGTCATATCCTCCTATATCATATAAATAGCAACCGTTCCTTCAGACGAGTAGCATGTCGGATTCGTCTCGCCCGCTTACTCGATGCTTAAGAAACAGCAGCTTATTTGCTAACAGTTGCTTCAATTCAAAATGTGCGCTATCCCAATAAAAATGGCACATTTTATTGTGTATATAGCAGCTGTTGAGTAATTGAGGTTTTGAAACAAACTTGTCTAGCACTGGAGCATAGGTTTATTCTTCTTCAGAATATATAAGCGGGCGTGGACACAATTTTGTGACCGCAACGACCGCAAATTTTCTTTAAACTTGCCTTCAAAAGCATTTAATTGGCTTTTTCATGAAATTGTTTTAATATTTAATACATGTCTCCTGACAAAATCATCTTCTTTAGCTACTTCATTATCAAAATAGTTAGTTAAAATAGTGAATTAAAATAGTTTTGCAATACCTTTTCCACAGGTGGACAAGGGGGGTAAGGGGGGAAATTCCCTCCCCCCTTCAGGTGAAGTCGCTCACAAGGGGTCACGAAATTGCTTCCACAAGGGGTAAGAAAATTGACCAAAAAATGGTTTTACAACCAAATGTCCATTTTCCGGCCACGCCGGAATTTTCACTTTTCGAAAATCTCTATTTTTCGCTAAAACACGTCCGAAAAATGTTGTTTTTGCTAAACAATCGCTTTTTTTTGTTAAAATTGATTAAAAATAGCTTTCAAATTACTCATAGGAAAAATTGCCGCCACAAGGGGTACCGAGATTTGCTTCCACAAAGGTCAGTAAAATTTGACTTCCCGTTCAGGTAAAACATTTTCTCAACAAGGCTTGCACTAAATTTTGGAAGGCTGCCGTTAACTCAACTTAAAAGTTTAGAACTCACTGGCTGCAACCCAAGTTTGGGTGTCTTAACTGTGTTAATTAATATTTACATTTGAAATAACAGAAATAACTTTTATAATGTGTTTTAGGAGTGTCCTAAATTTAAAAAAGGGTCTCATTCAGGCTTCAAAGGACACATCTTTTTCTACTCCCCCACCAAACATGGACCCCGTTTTCTTACTGCCCCCACCAAACATGGACCCTTTTTCTTACTCCCCCCACCAAACATGGACCCTTTTTCTTACTGCCCCCACCAAACATGGACCCTTTTTCTTACTGCCCCCACCAAGCATGGACCACATTTTCTTACTCCCTCCACCACACATGGATCGCCTTTTCCTTTCTCCCCCACCAAACATGGACCCCTTTTTCCTTTCTCCCCCACCAAACATGGACTCCTTTTTCTTACTGCTCCCACCAAACATGGATCCTTTTCTCACTCCCCCACAAAACATGGACCTCGTTTTCTTACTCCTCCCAAAAACCATGGACCTTTATTCTTACTGCCCCCACCAAACATGGACCCTTTTCTTACTCCCCCACCAAACATGGACCCCGTTTTCTTACTCCTCCCACCAAACATGGACCCTTTTTCTTACTACCCCAACAAACATGGACTCCTTTTTCTTTTTGCTCCCACCAAACATGGACCTTGTTTTCTTACTCCTCCCACTAAGCATGGACCTTTATTCTTACTGCGCCAACCAAACATGGACCCTTTTCTTACTCCCCCACAAAACATGGACCTTGTTTTCTTACTCCTCCCACTAAGCATGGACCCTTTTCTTACTCCCCCACCAAACATGGACCCCGTTTTCCTACTCCTCCCACCAAACATGGACCATTTTTCTTACTACCCCCACGATACATGAACCCATTCCCCCCCCACCAAACACGGACCCCGTTTTCTTACTCCTCCCACAAAACATGGACCATTTTTCTTACTACCCCCACCATACATGAACCCATTCCCCCCCCACCAAACATGGACCCCGTTTTCTTACTCCTCCCAGAAAACATTGACCCCATTTTCTTACTCCTCCACCAAGCATGGACCCTTTTTCTTACTCCTCCAATTAAACATAGACCACGTTTTCTTACTCCACCCACCAAACATGGATCCCGTTTTCTTACTCCTCCCACCAAGCATGGTCCCTTTTTCTTACTCCTCCCACCAAACATGGGCCGATTTTTCTTACTTCCCCCACCAAACATGGACCCCGTTTTCTTACTCCTCCCACCAAACATGGACCCATTTTTCTTACTCCCCCTACCAAGCATGGACCCTTTTTTTACTCCTCCCACCAAACATAGACCCCGATTTCTTACTCCTCCCACCAAACATAGACCACGTTTTCTTACTCCACCCACCAAACATGGATCCCGTTTTCTTACTCCTCCCACCAAGCATGGTCCCTTTTTCTTACTCCTCCCACCAAACATGGGCCGATTTTTCTTACTTCCCCCACCAAACATGGACCGCGTTTTCTTACTCCTCCCACCAAGCATGGACCCTTTTCCTTACTCCTCCCACCAAACATGGACCCCCTTTTCTTACTCCTTCCACCAAACATGGACCCATTTTTCTTACTTCCCCACTAACTTGGACCCCGTTTTCTTACTCCCCCCACCAAACATGGACCGCGTTTTCTTACTCCTCTCACCAAACATGGACACTTATTCTTACTGCCCCCACCAAGCATGGACCCCGTTTCCTTTCTCCCCCACCAAACATGGACCCATTTTCCTTTCTCCCCCACCAAACATGGACCCATTTTTCTTACTCCGCCACCAAACATGGACTCTTTTTTCTTACTGCTCCCACCAAACATGGATCCTTTTCTTACTCACCCACAAAGCATGGACCTCGTTTTCTTACTCCTCCCACCAAGCATGGACCTTTATTCTTACTGCCCCCACCAAACATGGACCCTTTTCTTACTCCCCCACCAAACATGGACCCCGTTTTCTTACTCCTCCCACCAAACATGGACCCTTTTTCTTACTACCCCCACCATACATGCTCATATTTACGGTATAATTGCATAGCTTGTGCATCAAATTAAAATATGCACTGGAAAATTTAATGTAAATTTCATTTTGAATCTTCGGCAAGACATTGTTGCCTATTAAATAAAATCGGCAACATTTCTGCCTATTATATATAATAGGCAAGTAACATTGCCTATTATGAATAATCGGCAAAACGCCTTGCTTATTATATATAATCGGCAATTTTGTTGCCTATCATATATAATAGGCAATTATGAATATTCGGCATAACATACATAAACAGATTGTATGCGGTGTTTCTTTACTTTAGAAATAAAGGATTATGTTTGTTTGTTTGTTTGTTTACATATATATAGCCGGCTACTGACGCTGCTGTGATTTTACTTATCTTGATGGCTCGGAGTACCAGTAGGCGCTTCTATGGGACTGCCCTTGCCTAATATCATCGCCGAAGATACTTGTTTCAATTTGAAATTACAGTTTCCGCACGTTGTAGTCAATACTTGATTTGAGTTGTATAATATTAATAAATCTGGTCATTGACAGGAAACACACTTTCCTGAACCATAACTGGAGCATAGTCTGTTATTACACTCGAGTATTGATTTTTCTTAAACAATCAACGATTTCCCTACAATCCCTATTTACGGAACAGACGCAAAAGAATTTTGTTCCTAACTTTTGACTTTTGACATTTCACTAACATGACTTCATAGCTCGCAAACAAATAATATCGAAAGTTAAAAAGCATTGCAGTAAAATGATATTCAAGATTTTAATTCAAAGCAAGTTCATCAATCAACTCATGCCATCAAGTAAAAACAGTACACGTTGAACACTAGTCAACAGTTAACTTTAACATTAACGTTTTGGCAAGTTAAATTTTAGTCAACAGCTGCTCACAGCAATAATAAACTGGTTCTAGTGCAACAATTTCTTAAATATCAGAAACCTGAAATGACAAGTAATAATGCCAGTTCTGAGGAAACTTATTCACCATAAGAAATCAAAACCAACCTAAGCTTGTTTCGACTCTATCCCAGACGCTCCCAGAACGACATAAAGCGTAGTTCAGTAATATGAGGACTATTCCTGTGGCTTCAATACCTTGTGCAAAAATTAAATGTTATATAAAAAGGATTAAGTATTAATTTTTCTAGATTTGGTTTTGCTTAGGTTCAGTTTGTTCACAGACTATGACAGGTTTACTGATAATAGCAATTTACTGATAATAGCTGATTTCATAATTATAAATGCATGACAGAAAAAACTGAACGTTAGGCTTTGAAAGCTACATTGCTCACCCTTTCTCATTAGCCATGCTCACACGATCAGCATAACTACTCTTCGAGATCATCAGTGCAAAATTTGGGGGAGGGTTTAAGCTTCTATGTTCATCTGTTGAATGTACCAAGTACGCATGTTTCATGGGACTACGTATTTACATAGAAAGATGTTGGATAATGGCAATTCTGAGTCTCGGCCAAACTCGGCGATAATGTTGGGAGCATAGTTGTACTGTAAAAAAACAAAAATTATGCTCAGCTTTGCAGTTCTTTCGTTATGTACTGTGATAATGGTAATTCAATGTATTTCTGTTATTGAGTGTCTATTCTGGAATTCAATGCTTTAACACAAAACGTCATTACGAAGTGAATGTCGTAGTGGATAATGGAATAGCTGATGCCTAGGGACCTCTCAGCAACTCAATACAGTCCACGTTTTAGGTCGCAAGTCAAGCAAAACGAGTGATTTTTATTCACAAACAGTCTGTTCCGTCTCGTGTCGATGAAGTGTTCAATCTATTTTGGTTTCATGTTTAGGTACGTTCTTTGTTTTGATTGCCCATAAACATTACCTGTCCCTTGCGGCGCTCGCTTGGTCGTGGCTTCCGCTGATATGTGCGGAGAAAAGTTTTCAATTGCTAGCATTTTCGACAGATAGAGTCATCTGTGTTTTCCTCTTCCAAAAAGGCTTGAGCTGTTGAATGCCATTTAGATTGGTTTTGTAGAAGCGCAAAAATTAGCGAGGCAAATTATCTAGTCAATTTGTCCAACCACGTTAGTATACCATTCGCTCGTGTATTAGTACTCTTCCAAAACATGTTTGTGTCGAATGATGAAATAAAGTTTGTATTATATTACATTGGAGTATAAACTAGGTATGGACTGTTTCGGCAGTGATACAGCACGGTGTCAGATAACGCAGACTGTACTTGACGGAGTACCCTTCAGTATGGATGGTATAGGTTATTGGGCATAATTCTTCAATATCACAAATGCTTAAATCAATCAATTTCGCAGACGTGATGGTTGCAAAAGAGATTTGACAGCAGCACATCAATGAAATTCATCTAAAGGCAATGTGGACCAGGCTAAATGGAGCCCAGTTAATATTGTTCAAATATTTGAATCTAATTTCGCAAGTACTCATGGTTTATGGCATTGGTATCTTGGTCGGTTCCATCGCCATCCTTATGGAAATAATATTCATCTATAGGGATGCCTTGAAAACCTTAAAGTGGAGTTATAAGTTGCAAATGAATGAAAAATGGTAAAAGTTTTGCTGAGCATAACCTACCAAACGGAATTAAACCGCCGATGAAGAACGAATACTCAGTAAAAGCAAGATCAATTGAAGTTTGCTGAAAGTTACACACTTAAAAATACTAAACTGCCTATACCAGTCCACTGAAGATTCCTACCTACCTACTAAATAAACCTACACCAAAAACCCAAACTGAGAAAAGATACCGTCCTAAATTAAGAGATCAGGTCTACTTGAGGTGAAACAGGGTAGACTGACCAGGACCTCGGCTCCATGGGGTTCTGCCGTTTGGGGGCAGGGACCCCTCTTCGTGGTTCTTGCCTATTGACCACTTGCCTTCGCTGGAGTATAGGTGGACTCAGGGTCTCAAATACTCAATTCGGTCTATATTGTTGCAATCATTTCAGTATAGTATTGTTCCGCGCAAAGTAAGGCTGTTTATTTTTCATTTTTTTGCGCCATAGTTTGTGTTCATGTTTTAATTTTATTCCATACTTAATTATGTTTTTAGCTTTAGCTCCATAAGGTGACCTTGTACAGCATTTATATTTATATTTAAATTTATCGGTCTCCTTATTCTACGGTATTTTAGGACACAAGACATCAAATTAGCCAAGCTGTTTTCAATAATTGATCCATTGTCCCCAACAGCTACACCTTGCTCTCCCATCTGGCAAAGAAACTATTTACATCCATTGTTTCTTGTATATGATGTCTTTTAGCATTATTAGCGCATGTCTGCGCACAGCTGCCACACTAATGACACTGTTCTATTGTATAGCTAACTTGCAGCGGGATTGTTTTCTGCTACTGATTTGCACCATGGTGTTTACTAATTTTCATATTCAGATGAGTTGGCGTTAAAACGGCTGTTGACTCATTGAAGGACTAGTTTATAGATTTTTCATGCTAGTTTTCTGTTTTGTTCATGAAGCAAGCAAAATACGTTTGCTAAATTGGTAGGCCCACTAATTGCTATTGCAGGCATTGAAGTGTTTAATATTTCAGTTATTTCCAATGTTTTTATCTTGAAATTATTCAAAAAAAGTAAAACAACCGTCATGGCCGGCTCAACGTAAATTTGTACTCTTCTGTACGGTCCAAGATCGGAGTTGGCTAATAGTTCATTCTTGAAAACTAGTTAGTTGTTAATGGATAATTTGGAGTGAGCGGTTGGGTTATGTATAACTTTCACGCCTCATTGACTGTCAGGAATTTTGTGTATGCGTCAGTATAGGCAAAGGTTTGTTTTTTAGTGAACATTTTGCTTTTCTTTGTTATCAAAATTTATGTCTGGTTTATGTAAACTACATTAATAGTTTTTTAGATAGTTTCGTAATTTCAATAGAGTCACTTTTCAGTTTTCGCCCGTTTCCTTTTCGTAGTTGGTTAGGTAATTTGAGGAGTGAAATCTGATTACACACGCTCAGTGTATTACATAATGTTAGTAAAGTCTATTTATTTAAAATATAATATAACAATCTTTGCAGGAATCATGAAAACCCACATACTAACTCTTCTATTCCTTATTTTGCCCTGTTGCAACTTCGCCACGATGCATGAAGTAATAGATTACAGGAATGTTGAAGCACAACGGATGCTGGAAACATTCTTAAAAGTCTCGTCAGAGTTGAATTTTGCGGAATTTTATTTTGCCGAAAACGAGTCACGCAGCCTCCTAACAAACTATTATCGCCCCAAGGGCCAACCAAATTTCGATCTTCCTGAGAATAGAAGCGAATTTGGATTCCGTGAAATTCTAGATTGGATCTCAGTTGGCTCTTACGGACTAATGCCTCAATCGGAACTATTAGCGCTGTATGGAAACAAAATCTTCTGGTCCAACCTGCCGATCCAAGACCGCTGCGCTAAAGACTTGCTCTTTTTCTATCGATCTCTACAGAGCGAATTCGTGAATTGTTCCTACTATTCCGTGAATGGCTCGTACCCGCTGATTCGGAAAAACTGCTACGGATCCCGACCGGACGTTATCAAGTTAAACAGCTGGGTTTGGTCAGGTAAATGTGATCTTTTGCGACTGTGACTGTGAAAGTGTAATGAGGAGACGTTACGTCTGGACTGTGTGGGGGTAGGTATGTATTTAGTATGGGCTTTTTTGAGGTGAAATTGACTCTTAAATGATGGCTTATCTGTAATAAATTGCATGTTTAATTTTGTCTTTAAACTATGTTGAAATTATCAATTTCTTGCTTTAAAAGAGGGGTTATTTTATCAAACTGCCTAGCTGCTATGCGGCACATTCAACTTCAAAATTTAATTTCCGTATATTTCTAAAGAGACGTCAGCAAAGTATGTAGGCGTCGCTGTAAATCTAAAGGGCAATGAAAGCTCTTATAAATGTCGCCATTTTAGTATCATTCGCCGATGTGCTGGATGCGTCTCCACCCTGTTGCAATCATTTCAGTCTTGTCTTAATTGTCGTCTTCTGCTGTAGTGTCTATTTTTGGTCTCTCTCTCTCTCGACCCCAGTGCTTTTATCTCCATTAATTGCTAAGTGTGCCCACTGTTTCTTTGTTTGGTTTATTTGTCCAAGCTAACCTTCTACCGTTTTGCTATAGCTTCTAAATTTATTTGTTTGAAATTTATTACTGCTTCTATTCGATAACGATCAAAACTTTACCGAATTTTGCTTACATGCCTACAATGCTAGTCGTTACGGCATAGGGTCTTTGTCTGAGAAATTTAGCTTAGTTTTGGCAAGAGTACATAATAGATAAGAGTATGAAACTCTAAGCACGCTAGGCATGTTCCGCACGCTAACTCGGGACATCCCCAAAACATTCGGAGTGCATCTTTGCACTAATTACTCTCTTTTGTATAAACGCGTGTCTGCTCTCTGACTTGCTAATTGCGGTAGGTACTTTTTTAATTGTTTCTATTTATTAATTATAACTTTATGTAAGTTAATATAATTAAAAAACTAAGTCAACAACGCTGTAGAATCTTCTGCTCTTTCCAATGACATAAAAATTGTTGCAAACTACATTCCTACAGTTTTTATATTACGCAACAATTTTTAATCAATGGAAAGAGCAGAGAAAATGCTACTAAAGTAGTTTTTAATTGCGCTAACCTAATGAAAGTAACAATTAACTATTAAAAAATATCTAATAAACTAACTGCCGTAAGTCTAAGGTTAACTAGCGAATCAGCGAAAAGACGCACGCGTATATGAAAGCGTGTAATTAGTGCAATGTGGGACCCCCCCGAAAGTTTCGAGTATCTCATGTTAACACATCGAGCATGCCAAGCATGCTTAGTACGTGATAGTGTAACATTTTCTTACTCTTCCATTATGTACGTTTAGTATTGGGGTGTAATTGCTGGTTGAATTGAGGGTTATTGTACTGTATTGGGTTTTTGGTCGTGTCGGGTCTTTGTTTATTCATTTTAGTTTCATAAAAAGTAGTTGTGTTCCCATGGTTTGTGTATAAATTTCTGGCGGTTACCTACTGATTGTAAATTTCTTGTGTAAATGTCTCTGTGTAAAATCTAGGTTTTTCCGCTTTTGTATTTTTTATAGTAAATGGGGTGCCGTTTGAAGGAGTTTCCTTTTTAGTCCAGGTTTTAGTATTAACTGTATGATCGCTAGGTCTGGAAGTCTAGTTACGTCTACGTGTGTACATTTTCAGCAAAGCTTTGTATATCAATTTAAATTCTTATAAATAATCAAGGCTCTTATAAAATGAATTATCTCCAAAATTCTTGTGATGCAAATCATGCTAATTTTTGAAATATTCAATTTCTTTTATTGTAGTCCTGGACGCTCTGGGAAAATTGCCACAAGGCTTGCTTATGGGAAATCGATTTTGGCTAGGATCGCGAAAGGATTGCGAATCAACTAAGATTGAAAATAATTATTCAGATCCGAAAGGAAGGTAAACGTGGATAGAATTTCTGCAGCTTCCGTAAAATTCCAGGATATCCGGTGTCCCAGAAAACCTTTGATCTTGAAAAGAAACTTAGTTAAATGAATCTTAATATTCTTTCTTAGTTTTTTTCTATGGACATAATACAACTTGTGGTTTGTGGTATATCCTTTGAAATATTTGTTTGTATAAACTGTTTATTATTTTTTGTAATTGTTGTTATTCATATCACATTGGTTGGATAATTAGCATTTTGGTTTCAGCTATCAAGGAAAATATTGTACAGGAAGCGCGCCATTTTTTGTATGTTTTATGTTTGTGTTTACAGTATTTTAATATACCTTTAACAATGCAAATTGTGTGCAGCTTGAAATTGCAACCTTAAAACCCGTGTTTAATACTTACAATACACTTAATACTTCATATTATTTTCATATTTCCGGCTTACATTTACTTTTTGCTACGTTGGATTTGTTTACATATCAAATACGTTTTGCATGTTTATACCGCAAAATACTTTTAATTAAATCTATTTTACAATTTGTGAAAATTCTGTTTTGTTCCAAAACAGTGTTTCTTTTATTCTATCAAAGATTGTCAGGATGTACACAAAACAAATGTCCAGGACAAAGATTTGCAGTTGAGAACTCTAACCACTCCGCTCCCTACGAATTCTCACACTGGGCCCAGTTTCTTATTTTATTT
The DNA here is from genome assembly GCA_030248195.1 of Trissonchulus latispiculum. Lineage (NCBI taxonomy): Eukaryota > Metazoa > Nematoda > Enoplea > Enoplida > Ironidae > Trissonchulus > Trissonchulus latispiculum. The sequence continues at coordinate 25,757 of JASAND010007041.1, forward strand.
AATAAAAGATTAATCAATTATTGATTAGTTAATTTAATTTGTATAAATTTATTTTAGTTTATTATTTTTTAGTTTTAGTTTGCATTCACTTCAGCTTTTTAGACAGATATTTAGTTATATTTATGGTCTGGTTCAAAAATGTTTCGTAATGCAAGCGCATATGCGATTCACACACATGCCTTTGAATCGTATTTTCCAAATCTTTCTGGTAGCTCTGGCTGCAAGTCTGCTTTTTGTAAGCTGTTTCCGACGTACAATCTTTAAAGAAAGTCATAATTTTATTACAAAAAGAACTGAAAATCTCCAGGCTTGAATGACCTTGTTCGAAGAAATCGTATCAGAAAGCGGTTATACGTTTCCAATTAAATATTACTATTCATTTTGGAACCAGTCCATTATCAACGTATCAATAAAGTGTTTTCACTTTTAGGGCATTTTGAATGTTACCGTGGGACTTTGCTTTCCAAATCGATGCGACGCCAATGATATTTTGGTTTTCTTAAATATTAGTAGGTATTGTTTATTATAGTGTTACTATTGTTTACTAAGAGCAAGAGTACATAATAACTAAGAGTGTGACAAGCGTCAAGCTCTTAGTTATTAGGCTTGGGGACATGATGTGCACGATAACGGCTGACCCCCCCACAAATTAGACCCATCACTTCAAAGAAATTCGCACGCTATGCTTGTGTGCTGAAGCTCGCAACAGGCGCACATTGAACCAACTGACCAGTTGTGTTTACGAGCTTTAGAACGTAGGCATAGCGTGCGAATTTCTTTGAAGTGATGGGTCTAATTTGTGGGGAGGGGGGGGTCAGCCGTTATCGTGCAGATCATGTCCCCAAGCCTAATAACTAAGAGCATGACGCTTGTCACACTCTTGGTTATTATGTACTCTTGCTAAGAGTTAACCGTCCAAACATAAAAATATTTGAAGCATATTTAAGAGGTTAATTATGTTTACCTTTTTCAGAAACCAACGTGCATGGCTTTCTTGACTGGTAGAAATGATAGTCAGGAGTTTTCTGGAAATCGTTGCAAAGTCTATACATACATCTCGTACTTTTATTTATGACACGATTTAAAAAATTTCCTATTATGTTCAACGCTTTTTATTTCTATTTCTATTTATCTGAATTTTATCCAAACCATTGATTGAAAATGCTGATTTTACTTTCGAATGCCGCTTACACTGGTAATACTTAGAGTTGGAAGCGGGGCGGCTACCAATCGGTCAAAGGTGCAACTTTTTTCAAGGTTTTATTACCTGTATTTGAAGGCGCAAATACTTCGAGCTGTCAAGATTAAAAAAGTGTATTTAGTTGTTCGTCTAATTCGCAACTACTGAAAAATATAGTGCTAGTCTAGTCACCGCTGCACCGGCATTGGTGGTACCTACCTTAATCAAATTAATAAATAGAATAAATCTGCAACGATTTTTCTGTCGTTAGCTTGTCAGCGATGATTGAAAATTGACGTTACATATAGTTTGATTAAGCAATCATTTTCGGAGTTGGCTAAACCTCAAATTTGTAGTCAATTGGATTTGTAGTCAATTGGTTGTAGAGACTTTATTTTTGTTGCCTGGTTCAAACTTTGTGACATACTGTAGCCAAAGTATTTGGAGAAAAAAGCAAGTGTTCATAAATTCTCTAATATACAAAATAAATAAAAAATCCAGTGTTGAACTAGTATTGTCTGGCTGGTGGACAAATTAAAGTTTTCAAATTACAAGCCGGACCGGTCCTGCGTTGGAGTGGGCCGGGCCGAGAGTGAAACTTTTTGGAGCAGGCAAGGCCGACCCAAAATTTTTACGGGCTGGGTCGGGCCTGAAAATTGGGCCCGCAAAGGTCTCTACCAAGAGTACATAATTCGCTTATATATTAGAAAAAGTAGCGGGCTGTTCCTATTTGCAATGTGTAACATAACCAGAATACGCGATCCCCCGTTTGGAAAGGGTCGAGAAATATATCTCCCTCTCCGTTTGGTGGGGGGGGGTATCCCTGCAGTAAAATTGCAGAATTCCTCCACCCGTTTGGGGGCGGGCGTAGCGTACAGGATTACAGTAGTTTTTACTTGTGCGAAAAACCGTCCTCCCAAAGTGTGAACATTCCCGTGATGTAGTCGGAGCACCGTTACGCAATGCAATGAAGAGAAGCCCTTTAGTGGCTTACTTTTCTATTTAATACTAGTGAAATTATGCACTCACTTTGAAACGTGAGATTTAACGTTTTGTCAGGATTTTCATTCCATTTTTAATAGTTATCAATTGAATTGTTTTATTATTTGGCTGGTTTTCAGCGTTTAACTTTAACTCCGTTTCTACTGTCTTTGAGCTGTTGCTATAATTGCATAGTTGCGAGTTTCTATTGTAGCCTACACTATTGACGCTCTCTTTAATCGCATTAAATCTCATGTCAAAAATCCGGCCATGTTCCCAGAAATTATTTTGGACTATTTACGGCATCACAACATTACCGTTCCGAATTCCAAGTTGATGTTCTTCAAAAGCGTTGAATGCTTAGCTGAAGAGGATATAAGTAAAGATCGACTGTTCATAGCCCTTATGTAAGTTCATTATGTAAACACTAGAACGATTATGCGCAGTTCCAGGATAAGAATTGAACTTGAACTAGCTGCTTTGTAATCAAGCAATCTATCCACTCAGCTGTGTGATCCGTAGTCCTCACAGAGAACTGAATAAGGTCGAACATGGAAATGTGTAATAAAGGGGATATGTTCCTAGACCGAGAGTTCAGGGTGAGGTCGGTCCCCAAGTCACCCTATGTAAATTCCTCCGCTTCAGGTTTTGAGTGACTTAACCCAATTTCATATCTTGGGGGTTTCAGCGCTGTTCTCTCCGTTTGGCTTACGGTCATCATTGTGGCCACGTTGGTGGACTATTTCCTAGAATTTGAATGGAATCTGCAGGAAGACATTTTCCCAATTCAAGCCACCCAGACTCAAGAATCTGATAATCAAGTTAGTAAACAAATTGTAGTAACAGATTAGATAATATAAGCATAAATAGGATTCTGCAAGAAAACTCCTATGTATGGCCAACAGATAATTCTCGTACAGATAAAGAATTTCATAAACCCAGAATAGTTTTCAAATATAATCAACCAATCGCCAATCACACATTCAACTATAAACATCAAATCACCACACTAGACATAGATGCTTGGGAAAACAATTATATACAATAACAATGGATTCCAATGAAACTGTAAAAATAACTTAAACTCTGACACTAACCATAAATATATAATCCCAGGAGACTTAAATGTCCTTAACTGCCCACAATTGGAATCCATAATTACTAATGGTACCAAATATAGAATACCAGATAAACTAGATATTGTTACCATTACCAATGACGTGGTAAACGGAATCAGCCAATACATAGATAAAATACAAAAGATGTAAAATAGACAAATTTGCATTAAATAAATCGGCGGATTCTGTTATAAATTCCACCAAGATAGAACTAAATAAATATGCAATCACAGGTGGACACCTCGGGGAAGTCGCTCAGGAGGGGTCACGAAATTACTCCCACAAGGGGTAAGAAAATTGCCGAAAAAATAGGTTTTACAACCAAAATTTCCAAAAATTTTCCGGCTTCACCGGAATTCTCACTTAAAATCACTATTGTTTGTTAAAAAAACGTCCGATAACCATTGTTTTTGTTAAAAGATAAAAACAAAATACCGTTAAAAACCGCAAAATTCGCTTGAAAATCGCTTCCCAAAGGTACTCAGGGGAAAAATTGCTGCCACAAGGGTCTGTGAAATTTGACCTCCCGTTCGGGTATGCATGCAATATATTATAAAAATCGGAAACAAATCGCCTTAAAAACATTAGTTAACCTACTAGCAGATGTACATAATAAATTTGTTCTTACATCTGTGGACAAAGCTAACCAAAAAGTAGCAGTTATATGCAATGAATATACAGTACCAGAATTTGGTATAATGGGTAATAACTCTAACACATACACTAGCTGCACTCTAAACTACGCAAACATCGCTGAATCTATTCATAACTACTATAAAGATTATAACATAAAAACTGAGTCATATAACAAATTGCCTAACATCTACTTAATACCTGAAATTCCATAAAATCCATTAAAATTCAGAACGATTTTTGCTAGTAAACACTCTCTTACTAAACCTATATCAATCATAATCGACAGTGCACTCAAATTAATAGCTACCTCTAGGGTACGCTACGGTAAAATTGCAGAAACTTTTCTGCAGGTTAATCACTATTGGATAATCGGTAGCAGTCAGACCAGACTTTCAAATTTCAACAAAACAAATGAAACAAATCAGCAAAAACCACTAGTTACCACATACGACTTTACGACACTTTATCCATAATACCTTGCACCATAATACCATATATGATCACTTACACGAACTTATTAATAAATCAATGAGTATCCCATGCACAAAATAAAGCTAAAGTTAGATGGGGTACTTCTGAAATATTCAAAGACATTATAACTTCCGAACTATTATGTGAACACATTAAATTGCTTCTAGCCACCTGTGATAATAAAATATTTAAAACAGATAATTGGGATACCTGGGGGTAGCAATGCTGCCCACTCCATTGATAATTTGGTACCCCACCATATGGAATACAACTATATTATGAAAACAATGATACAGATGCACTATTAAATCCTAAAAATCCATTTAGACTAATAGACGTTGTAATTCTAACTAACGGTAATGATATATTCAACACAATATCTAAATATATGTACCCACCGGAATTAGAACTAAACAAAATTAACACCTCAAATCGAGAAGCCAATGTTCTAGATCTTAATACAAAAATTTCCAATCTTAAATTCGTAACTAAATTTTATGATAAGTGGAATGATTTCCAATCACTACGTATAAATTTCCCTGCACTACCGCCAACAACTCTAACACCATTATAAAGAGTACAATCAAAAACCAAATAATAAGATACTCTTGTATTTGTGACAACAAAAAAGATTTTATACAATGTACCCAGGCTGCTACTAGTTTGTTACATATAAGAGGATATTCTAATAGGTTTATAAAAGATTTGCTACATAACGCAATATACAGTGATACAAGTATCACCGGAAAATATGAATTAAACTAAATAAAAAAACAATCAAAAATGGAGCTACGTTAAACAACTGATACAAGTACATTCGAATAAAAACCAAATTGATCCACTTACTTGGAATCCCGGCTTCGCCAGCCTTTTTATGTAATCTGGCTATGTCACCGTGTAATCCCGCGTTGCCGGTATGGAATCCCGGCGCAGCCGGCAATAGTATCTAAATTCTCTGTCAGCACTGACAGACCCTAACTCAGGCACGGCAAAAAATAAAGGTGTGATCGGAATGAATCAGGTCCCATAGAGGCTGGCCCAAACAGTAGATCTAATCAAATCAAGAAACTGAAGACTTCTATAACAAAATTGCAACTTTCATCTACTGGATCCCTCTGACAGTAACTCATTCTGGTCCTATCCGCTCGGACGCAAGTGTTCCCAATTCTGTTCGTGAAACCTACGTGTCTTTACTCTATACTACTAATTTACAATCTCAGTTCTCGCATTCGTCAGAGTCTGAAAGGGATTGGGGCAGAAAGACTCTGATTCATGTCATATAACAATAGAACTTACGTCTAACTAGTATACTCAGTACTACCACACTTTTATGACTAATTGTAACCCACAATCCCATCTAGTTGTGTTTTATATGCGATTGTGCACCTTTATCTTATATTTACAGTGTCCGTCCATTTGTTACAATAAGAGCCTTGTTGCGGATTCTGGAAATGATAATGCATCTGCTGCCGCGAGTGATGAATATACGAAAGCATATAAAAATATTCATTTGCTTTGTATAACCCCTTAATTTCTTTCACTTGTCCACGCTCTAAATATCCATTTTCCCTCTTCTTTCGAACCTCAATCGTTGGATTGAGATATTTCTTCCCCCTCGTAAACTCTTTATCCTTCTACTTCGTTGCTTTCTACCCTAATGAAACGCTGACTACTGCATACTCTGCAGTTCCGACATCCCATCAATTTTTCTTTGTTTTAGTTCTTTAACATTTCTTAATGTATTCATCCATTTGTGTTCTCCCCCGGGACTTGGGACCCGGCCTTGGCCCATTACAGGACTCTTACCTATTTAAACTCTCTTACCTACCTCTACTCACCTATCCTAAATCACTTACATACCTGATCTACATAAACTGCCTACCTAAGTCCGGTTCGTTACCGTCTAAAGTTGTTTAATTTCGATACAATAGCTATATACAACACAGCTATATGCCACATAAGACTGCTGGGATAATGGGAGCAGCGGTGGAGCCGGAGCTTGGTTCCCAGTGTTTATGCAAAGTCGTCGGTATGTAATTGGAAATTGTTCCTGGCCAGTCATCACACGGTTTACCAAGTCCACCCCAACCATAATGCACAAAAATGGTAATCCGAAAGTCTCCTTAAGTTTACTACTAGCCGATCTCCGATCCTCAATAGCTGCTTTTGGGATGAAGTAACTCGGCGCACTGTATGCACAAATTTCCACATAGCTGCTTTGAGCACTTAACCAACACCACCAGTACATTTTCTAAAAAGTGTTTGAAACCGTCGGTGAACTACAACCGAACGATTGACACGATTTTAACTCCTTTTATTGATTTTGTCATTTTTCAAAGGCAGTTAGCGGCCCTCGAGGGACAAAGATCAAAAGCATCTTTTAATCATAATCAAGCTCGATAAAAGGTCACCGGTGGATAGATAAGTAACATAGTAAAGAGATAAAACCATACATTAACATAGGGTCGGGTCCTGGGGGGGGGCTTGTCCCCAAAAAATTTTGATGGGGCTTGTACCTTGAACAAAAATTTTCAGGGGGGCTTGTACCTCAAGAAAAAGTTTGTGAAATTTTTTAGTAAACTTAACGCTAATTTTATTAAAATTAGCAATCTTTTGGCAATATTTGCAAAAAATCTTCAATTTTTGGAAAAATTTCAAAATTTTGCCCAATTTTCACGAAACATTTTACAATTTAGCTAAAAAATTCCGGCGAAGCTGGAAATTTTTTGAAATTTTACTGTAAAAACTAATTTTTTCCGGCTGTTTTTGGTTACCCCTTGGCCATTTTTTCGTTACCCCTTGTCCCCGACGGCGCTAGGGCTTGTACCTTGTCCGGGTTGGGGGGGGGGCTTGGACCCTCCCCAGACCCCCCGCGTTAACCTATGGATAAAACTAAAATAAAACCTAGTTTTCTTTAAATGACCTATCCACGCCAAATGCTGCAACATTCAATAGTATAATCGAGATTTTTACAGTGATACGCTCAACGTTTCCTAGTGTCAATAAGCCTGAAATATGCTCAGCGCGAAATCCACTTGTACATTTAATTTTAGCATGAAATAAGCGATTAGGCAATCAAGTGTGTGTTTATTTCAAACCTGCATAGTCGTAGCGATGGCCCTTACGAGTTCTCAATCTCGAGCTTAATGTGTTGGTCCTGCCGAGCACTGAAGGCCATTACCTTTGGGAGCCGAGCGTCGCACGTTTCTTAATTATAGACTCTTGACACGATTTACATAGAGGTACAGCTCTCACCTTTCTCAAAATAACTGACGTTCGCTGTACCGACAAAACCAATAGTCAACGGTGGAACACTACTGAAGTGGAAGTTTTTAAAACTGGCAAACTTAAAACATAGTAGAAGCATAAGCCTGAATTAGACCAGGATTCTTAGAAATTTGGGGAAGCTGTAGTTTGTTTTGTTATAAATTTGATAATCGTACTGCTTTTTTCTTTAGGGTTTGGTGGACAATCACATGAAGGGAAGGAGACCAGGTAGCAATCTTGAATCTGCCCATTTAAAAACGTAAATGTGCGGTTTGTTGGCTTAAACTATTTTTACCCATACTGACTTCGATGACGTTCCTGGTTTTGGCCATGAAATTGAAATTATAATTTTTTGTAGGAAAAAGGCGACACTCACCCAACCAAATCCGCTTGCATCAGCCTAGTAGCTTAGTTGGTAGAGCGTCTGTGCGTAAGCAGAACACAACAAGTTCGAGTCACAAAAGGTGCCCATTTTTGTACGCTCTCTTTCTTTCTTCACATTTTCGTTTGTTGAATAAGTAGTACAAAAATAGTGGTTTCGGTTCAGATGTTTTCTAACACAATAATGCTCATTCGTTATTTTTATTGCTAGGTTATCTGATGCAAACCTTGCTGTGCTTCTCAGCCTATTTCAATAGTCGAAAAATTTTCAGCCTGGAACGTCGACCCGATTGCTACGAATGTCTTCACGGAATTCGGTTTCTATCCATGGCTTGGATTATGTTGGGACACACCTACTTCTTTGCAATAGATGCTGTTGGTATGCAAGAACTGGAAGTGTGAAAGGGTTGAAATTAGGATTGAAAGATGTGATGAAAAGTGGCCTGAGTTGTAATCGAATCAACGTATTGGCTGATTTTTAGACTAAAATTCTAGCCATTCAGCAACACCTCCAGACAGGAAGAATGTAGATAATTAAAATGAGGTCAACCTTTGGAAAGCGTATATATAGAAAACATCAGTTGCTGAAGCTTAATGCAGGTTTTTGAACCAATAAAACCAGCCTGTTTTCTGGTGTAAGAATTCAGCAACGCAAAAAGGTTGAAATCAGTGAGTAAGCTAGTCTAGTTGCCAAGACCTTTCGCTAGTAGAATAGAGTAGAGTAGAGTTAATTAAGTTAAATGATATTGGCTTTTAACTCACCTCAATCTTGATTCGGCCACAAGACAAGGCCATTAGAATGTGCGCAAGTGGCACGCTACTCGACTGCCATGGACACGCCTAAGCTGGTTGGCTTTAAAACTAAAATTAAAGCTTTTACTTCATTATCTTTTGTGTAAGAGATTAATAGAGAGTTAATTGAGAGAGTTAAAGAGAGTTAATACACCTTTTTACATTTTTTGAAACCGAGCGAGGGAAATATGATCTGGCTTGTCAGCCAACTACTACTATGGATTTTAGCACTGAGCTAAATCTTTTACCCTAGGGTTGCATTTGTTTATGATAAAACTTGCGATTGGACTATTAACGCATTGAAACCTGGTCAAAATTGTCGTCAAATTTGTCATTTACAAATTTTGTAGAAGTTTTCTGTTTCAGACAACGCAGCCTATGTTCGCACCGTGATACCGAAGTTTATGTTTTTAACAGTGATGAATGCAACCTTTTCTGTGGACAGCTTCTTCGTGCTCAGGTTAGGCCTAACAAAACTTAAGTTACTAGATTAACTCAAATTAATGTACTTTATTAACATGGTAATTACTAAGGTTTTATGATACATTGAAATTATAACCAGAGCTATGTGCTGTGGTTTGGTTTTAAATTTGGTTTTACACAATTTATTGATTATTCATGTGTTTATGATTATTGTTACTTATGTTTATTGCTTATGACCATTTTTTACTTACTAACTTATCTATCTACTGACTCAGCTATTTATCTATGTCTTTGTCTGTTATAGTGGAGTTCTGCTGAGCAGTCTCTGGTTGCAGGAAGCAAAAGATTCCAGCGGTGCTTCTTTGAGGTCCCCCGTGGGCTGGATCTTTTTCTATCTTCATAGATTATTTAGGCATAACACTTTCGTTTTTTCCTTTATAAACGTAGTCATATTCAACCCATCATCATGAATCCAAATTTGTAAAAACTCTATCCGAAAATAGGTTTTCATAGCAATTGGATAATTCTTCGTTAACTTTGATTCTTTAAACTCTTGAAAATGGATTAGTAGATTTACATGGTAGTTTTGTAGTTTTTTTATGAAAGTACACCTTTGCGGCAAACTTTGGCAAGGTTCGTCTAAGTCGCTTGCAACAACATCTTCTCCAGGCTGGACGTTCCACTTGCGCACACTTTTCTACTTTTCTAAAGTTTGGTTAGTAGTGTGTGCACTTCCAACGTTACAGATTCCTAGCTTAATACCATCAAGTCAAAATATTAGGCTAAAAGGCGATGCAGTTGGACTGCGTGTGTATTCATTGCACATAAACATGATAACATTATCCTTAACCTGTAACGGTGCTTTTGAATAAATTGATTGCTCGAAAATTGCTGCCTTATTGAAATAGTTCAATGGCTGTGAAGGAAAAAATTTGTTAATGCCTTCTTTCCAACCATAGCAAGCAATCCGGTGTTTCGATTGCCTTCCTACTGAGAAAAAGTATCAAAAACAAAACTTTCCTATCCTTTCATCTAAAAATCAGGGAATAGTTCCACAACATTGAAGAACACCAACATCATATATTTGAAAGGTTTCGTCTACTTTGATAATGAAATGATGAAACCCGTAGGGGTCAAATTTACACAAATTGATACCATCATAGTGATGGATGCTGCTAAAAGGTGCCAACAGAAAACGTGATGCTTACCATACTTTTTTGTAGTGTGTATATAGTTTTGCTCATTGTGTAACACTTATTTTTTGCAGAATTTCGCCTGCATATTTTATGGTAATTTTCATAGACGTGGGCCTATCTCAATATGCCAGTAGCGGCGGGCCCCTTTTGTCCGACAAAGTTGAAAAGGACGGCTGCTATGACTCCTGGTGGACCAATATTATCTATTTGAATAATTTTTTGCAAACTGACAAGCAGGTATAAAACGTTATGGAGGGTGTTTCAGAGGTGATTAAGTTTATTTAAATTTAAGCTTAAATAAGTTGAAATTAACTCTACCCTGCACGAAATTGAATGCCTACTGAGAAAGGGAAGAAAAGACATTAGCGGTGTGCAGTCATTTAGAATTTTGTATTAATTTTGTAATTTAATTTATTTATTAACAATTTAAATATTTCAGTGTCTGGGTCATTCATGGTTTCTGGCAGTCAGCATGCAGTTCCATTGGTTTTCGCCGATCATTCTGGTACCCTTGTGGTTGTAAGTCTACATTTTAACACAAATTTTTAATTGGATAAATTAAGTTTTAGACAAGATAAATGCTTTTCAATGTGCAGGATGTACCTGCCGGATTTGTTCATTAATTGCACAAATGCTATGTAGCAGTCGCATTTGAACACCGTTTCACAACTGTAACGTTGTCTATTGGTTGAATTTATTGTGAATTCTGAAACAAATTTGAATTTTAAATTTAATTTCAGCTCTCCGCGGTTGGCCGTTGGGTTTGGGGTTTTGCTGATTCTGGCATCCATCTGCGTTCGCGGTTGGTATATTGGTTCTCATAATTGGGCGCCTAACTTTATCTACACATTAAGCACTAAGTAAATTATTAGCCTTTTCTAACGTTTTTGAGTCTTTTCTCACGTTATGCGAGTTAAATTTTTTAGCTCAGGGGATTAAGTTTATTTAAGCAGTCAGTTTTAACATCCCTGCTGGGTTAAACGGATGGATTGTTTTAATCACTACTCTTGCCTTATCTTAACTTGCCAGTAAAAGCGCAGCTATACACGTGGGCTAGCAAGTGCGTTGACTTGTCTAAATTTAAACAGAACTTGCATTACTTCGTTTCCTTAAAAATTTTGGCCCGAACCCGAACCCGAACCCGATCCCGAATTTTGGGATCCGAACCCTGAGCTGACGGATTTAAGGTCGTGCTCCCCTAATACGTGCAGATATAGTTGCAGAAAGTGCAATTATTGCCCGATTTCATTCAAATTTTCAGAACATGCATCGGGAATGATAATAAACGTCCTGCAAAAACGCCAGCTTCATAACATTCACGCACAGTGAGAAACAAAAATTTGAAGTTCTAGAACAATGTATTAAAAATTATGCCCAGCGACTATAATCATTTTAAAGCTTGTTAAGTGCTCTACAACTTTGCTTTTAGACACAAGTCACTAGCTCTTATCGTTTTTGAGCAGTGAATTTTTGAAACATTTTTGCTCGAAAATTGGTTATCTTTGACACGATCTTGCTGCAAACAGGTTTTGTTTAATTGGAGCCAGTGTACACTACAAGTGTTGACATATGTATACTCAACTTAAAGAGCTTCAAAAGAGGCACAAATTAGGTTAGTTAGTTCTGGGTGAATAACTGATTTTACCAAATTGCGGCCAAAATGTTTTGATCGGAGATTGCTCCACAACCAATGGGTGGATCTAAAAGATATTCTCCACATAGTATGTTTGGACAATTTGGCCGGGACGGCTTTTTCTTTTTCTCTTTATCAGCCTCCAATCAAGAGCAATGATTTTTCAAAGTTGGATAAAATGCCAAATTTTCAGAAAATGTTCAATTTCTGTATACTGAAACGATATTTTGGCAAAATCAAATACCGTCCCAGGCAAATTATCTCAGAAACACATTGGATACGGTCATTTTCTTGTTGCATAAAAATTTTTCAGAAAAATTTTGGCCAAAAATTGTGGCTACTTTTGGTAAGTTTGCAAGCAATACAAACTAGGTAGTCACTTTTCAGTGATACCAAACGACGCAGACGATGTAGAGCTTTATTTTGATATGCGGTTTAATTCATAACTCTCAATATTGGGTAAGTTACAGCTTTCCAAAGTGGACTGAATGTAAGGGAAGTGAGACCTTAAGATGGGTCGGTTCGGTTTAAAACTTCTGTATGTTTAACTGTTTTTAATTGACTGTTTCTCATTAAAATTGCAATTTAGTGAACTGAAGTTGCATCTGCTCACATTACTCTTAATAATGATAGCATGAAAATTTTCGATTTGGAAAAAATGTTACGATGTCAGAAGGTTTCAAGGATTTCAGCATTCGTTTTATGGTCGTATTCCCTTTAAGGCGGGGGGCGACTAAACTTTTGCCGCAACTTTCTTAGATCGGCTTCATTTTTTGCATGAATATACAACATGTGCGTGGTCAAAAAATACTTGGTCGTTCGTTCTTAGCTGGCTCTCAGTAGCTCGCCAGACCCCCGAGAACAGGTCCGACTCCCCACTTTTCGTGACACTCACTGTAACTACTAAAAAATTTCTCCTTGCCGCTTGGTTCAATGAAAACGTCTACGCTTTGGCACAATGAGAGAAGACATATTGGGTAACATACACATGGCATTAGCTTTGCTGTAACCCTAACGTTTGTAGAGCAATGCTATCCTAAACTTGACGAATCGTCGAAAATTTGGCAAATTTTGGCCGCCGAATCAAAAAATTTAATTCTGGTGCGACCCCGGAAGTTGAAATTTGGTGTGAGCATACATCCAATAGGTCTACAGAATTTTGCCAAATATGAAGGAATTCTGCCCGGGCATTATAGTTTTATTCCACTTGAAACGTGAAAAAAGTGGCAAAAACCGGCAAAAAGCGAATTTTTGAAGATTGTCCAATATGTACAATATGTATATCAATCGATAGCTTTTATGATTCTGAACAACGTTTCTTCTTGGAGCTATCGCGTATTTGCCACCTATTTCAAGTTATTTTCGAAAAACTGAAATTTCATGGTTTGAAAGAACCACTGAATTGAGAGTTTCGACCTTCACTTTGCCGCAGTTTAAAAGTCATGATTACGTTGAGAAAACGTTTGTAATGGGTGGAAATCATTAATTTACGTTTATTGTTAGCTTATCAACTGTGTACGGTTGTTTTCGTTTCGTGTGGGAGGCTGTACAAACGCTACAAGAATGCTCTGTTCAGGCAGTTGAGTTGGCATTCAACTGAGTACTCAAAGTTCCAGCTATGCATTGATTTATGACGGAAACAGGTTGAAATTTATGTTCTTGTGGTAGGGTCAGTAAGGCTACAAATCAGTGCAATTTGAGCCAAATCTGTCAACGTTATCAAGCTAGAACGCCTTGAGATACTTTTTGAACCAGAGCAAAATTGACATTTTTTTCACGTTTCAAGTGGAATAAAACTATAATGCCCGGGCAGAATTCCTTCATATTTGGCACAAATTTGTAGACCTATGGGATGTATGTTCACACCAACTTTCAGCTTCCGGGGTCGCACCAGATTTAAATGTTTTGATTCGGCGGCCAAAGCTTGTAAAATTTTCGAAGATTCGTCAATTTTAGGATAGCATTGCTCTATAACCGTTAGGGTTACAGCAAAGCTAATGCCATGTGTATGTTACCCAATATGTCTTCTCTCATGGAGCCAAAGCGAAATGTTTTTATTCAACCAAACAGCAAGGAGAAATTTTTTAGTATTCCTATAGTGGGTGTCACGAAAAGTGGGGGGTCGGACCCATTCTCGGGTGCTTGGCGAGCTTCTGAGAGCCAGCCAAGAACCAACGACCAAGTATTTTTTGACCACGCACATGTTGTATATTCATGCAAAAAATGAAGCCGATCTAAGAAAGTTGCGGCAAAAGTTTAGTCGCCCCCCGCCTTAAAGGGAATATGACCATAAAACGAATGCTGAAATCCTTGAAACCTTCTGACATCGTAACATTTTTTCCAAATCGAAAATTTTCATGCTATCATTATTAAGAGTAATGTGAGCAGATGCAACTTCAGTTCACTAAATTGCAATTTTAATGAGAAACAGTCAATTAAAAACAGTTAAACATACAGAAGTTTTAAACCGAACCGACCCATCTTAAGGTCTCACTTCCCTTACATTCAGTCCACTTTGGAAAGCTGTAACTTACCCAATATTGAGAGTTATGAATTAAACCGCATATCAAAATAAAGCTCTACATCGTCTGCGTCGTTTGGTATCACTGAAAAGTGACTACCTAGTTTGTATTGCTTGCAAACTTACCAAAAGTAGCCACAATTTTTGGCCAAAATTTTTCTGAAAAATTTTTATGCAACAAGAAAATGACCGTATCCAATGTGTTTCTGAGATAATTTGCCTGGGACGGTATTTGATTTTGCCAAAATATCGTTTCAGTATACAGAAATTGAACATTTTCTGAAAATTTGGCATTTTATCCAACTTTGAAAAATCATTGCTCTTGATTGGAGGCTGATAAAGAGAAAAAGAAAAAGCCGTCCCGGCCAAATTGTCCAAACATACTATGTGGAGAATATCTTTTAGATCCACCCATTGGTTGTGGAGCAATCTCCGATCAAAACATTTTGGCCGCAATTTGGTAAAATCAGTTATTCACCCAGAACTAACTAATCTAATTTGTGCCTCTTTTGAAGCTCTTTAAGTTGGAGTATACATATGTCAACACTTGTAGTGTACACTCGGCTCCAATTAAACAAAACCTGTTTGCAGCAAGATCGTGTCAAAGATAACCAATTTTCGAGCAAAAATGTTTCAAAAATTCACTGCTCAAAAACGATAAGAGCTAGTGACTTGTGTCTAAAAGCAAAGTTGTAGAGCACTTAACAAGCTTTAAAATGATTATAGTCGCTGGGCATAATTTTTAATACATTGTTCTAGAACTTCAAATTTTTGTTTCTCACTGTGCGTGAATGCCAGTGAAGCTGGCGTTTTTGCAGGACGTTTATTATCATTCCCGATGCATGTTCTGAAAATTTGAATGAAATCGGGCAATAATTGCACTTTCTGCAACCATATCTCCACGTATTAGGGGAGCACGACCTTAAATCCGTCAGCTCAGGGTTCGGATCCCAAAATTCGGGATCGGGTTCGGGTTCGGGCTCTGGCCAAAATTTTTAAGTGAAACGAAAGTAATGCAAGTTCTGTTTAAATTTAGACAAGTCAATTCGTTTTCTACAAGCCCACGTGCGCTCTCGTTGCGCTTTTACTGGCAAGTTAAGATAAGGCAAGAGTAGTGATTAAAACAATCCATCCGTTTAACCCAGCAGGGATGTTAAAACTGACTGCTTAAATAAACTTAATCCCCTGAGCTAAAAAAATTTAACTCGCATAACGTGAGAAAAGACTCAGAAACGTTAGAAAAGGCTAATAATTTACTTAGTGCTTAATGTGTAGATAAAGTTAGGCGCCCAATTATGAGAACCAATATACCAACCGCGAACGCAGATGGATGCCAGAATCAGCAAAACCCCAAACCCAACGGCCAACCGCGGAGAGCTGAAATTGGACTCTAAAATTCAAATTTGTTTCAGAATTCACAATAAATTCAACCACTAGACAACGTTACAGTTGTGAAACGGTGTTCAAAATGACTTCTACATAGCATTTGTGCAATTAATGAACAAATCCGGCAGGTACATCCTGCACATTGAAAAGCATTTATCTTGTCTAAAACTTAATTTATCCAATTAAAAATTTGTGTTAAAATGTAGACTTACAACCACAAGGGTACCAGAATGATCGGCGAAAACCAATGGAACTGCATGCTGACTGCCAGAAACCATGAATGACCCAGACACTGAAATATTTAAATTGTTAATAAATAAATTAAATTACAAAATTAATACAAAATTCTAAATGACTGCACACCGCTAATGTCTTTTCTTCCCTTTCTCAGTAGGTATTCAATTTCGTGCAGTGTAGAGTCAATTTCAACTTATTTAAGCTTAAATTTAAATAAACTTAATCACCTCTGAAACACCCCTCCATAACGTTTTATACCTGCTTGTCAGTTTGCAAAAAATTATTCAAATAGATAATATTGGTCCACCAGGAGTCATAGCAGCCGTCCTCTTCAACTTTGTCGGACAAAAAGGGGCCCGCCGCTACTGGCATATTGAGATAGGCCCACGTCTATGAAAATTACCATAAAATATGCAGGCGAAATTCTGCAAAAAATAAGTGTTACACAATGAGCTAAACTATATACACACTACAAAAAGTATGGTAAGCATCACGTTTTTCTGTTGGCACCTTTTTAGCAGCATCCATCACTATGATGGTATCAATTTGTGTAAATTTGACCCCTACGGGTTTCATCATTTCATTATCAAAGTAGACGAAACCTTTCAAATATATGATGTTGGTGTTCTTCAATGTTGTGGAACTATTCCCTGATTTTTAGATGAAAGGATAGGAAAGTTTTGTTTTTGATACTTTTTCTCAGTAGGAAGGCAATCGAAACACCGGATTGCTTGCTATGGTTGGAAAGAAGGCATTAACAAATTTTTTTCCTTCACAGCCATTGAACTATTTCAATAAGGCAGCAATTTTCGAGCAATCAATTTATTCAAAAGCACCGTTACAGGTTAAGGATAATGTTATCATGTTTATGTGCAATGAATACACACGCAGTCCAACTGCATCGCCTTTTAGCCTAATATTTTGACTTGATGGTATTAAGTTAGGAATCTGTAACGTTGGAAGTGCACACACTACTAACCAAACTTTAGAAAAGTAGAAAAGTGTGCGCAAGTGGAACGTCCAGCCTGGAGAAGATGTTGTTGCAAGCGACTTAGACGAACCTTGTCAAAGTTTGCCGCAAAGGTGTACTTTCATAAAAAAACTACAAAACTACCATGTAAATCTACTAATCCATTTTCAAGAGTTTAAAGAATCAAAGTTAACGAAGAATTATCCAATTGCTATGAAAACCTATTTTCGGATAGAGTTTTTACAAATTTGGATTCATGATGATGGGTTGAATATGACTACGTTTATAAAGGAAAAAACGAAAGTGTTATGCCTAAATAATCTATGAAGATAGAAAAAGATCCAGCCCACGGGGGACCTCAAAGAAGCACCGCTGGAATCTTTTGCTTCCTGCAACCAGAGACTGCTCAGCAGAACTCCACTATAACAGACAAAGACATAGATAAATAGCTGAGTCAGTAGATAGATAAGTTAGTAAGTAAAAAATGGTCATAAGCAATAAACATAAGTAACAATAATCATAAACACATGAATAATCAATAAATTGTGTAAAACCAAATTTCTAAAAAACCAAACCACAGCACATAGCTCTGGTTATAATTTCAATGTATCATAAAACCTTAGTAATTACCATGTTAATAAAGTACATTAATTTGAGTTAATCTAGTAACTTAAGTTTTGTTAGGCCTAACCTGAGCACGAAGAAGCTGTCCACAGAAAAGGTGCTGCATTCATCACTGTTAAAAACATAAACTTCGGTATCACGGTGCGAACATAGGCTGCGTTGTCTGAAACAGAAAACTTCTACAAAATTTGTAAATGACAAATTTGACGACAATTTTGACCAGGTTTCAATGCGTTAATAGTCCAATCGCAAGTTTTATCATAAACATCATATGTGTACAAAATATACAAGCACGAGCCCGATCCCCCGTTTGGACCCTGTACCTGTATAGGGGCGGGGTGAGGGGGTCTGATTTTATGGGGGTCAAATTTGATAAGCGTGACGATGTAGCGAAATTATACACATAGCGTATGACGCTTGTCATACTCTTATGTATTATGTACTCTTGGTAATACAGAAAAATTGTTTCTGTGATTTTAAAGGTTTAACTCTCACCTTTCACCCCTGCTAACCAATTTAGTAATTGCTTTATATTAACCTATTAGAATATATTCCCAACGTGCCAAGATTAAATATTTTTTATGTAAATACGTATTATATATGTGCGTACATCGTCAAATGCGTTTCCCTTTCTGTGTACATTGGCAACCGTGGCTTTCATTGGACAGTTGGATTTTTTAGAATTCCTTTTGTTTCTGTGTTTTCGATGTTTGCAGTGCTGCGTGTTCCAGAGAATTTTTTGCTGGGGTTTGGCTCTGTCCTACTTATGTTCCATAAGAGGAGCGGGCCTTTTGTGGTTACTCGTTAGGCTTTGTTTTTATTCGAAGTTTTGATTCCTTATAATATACGTACTTTTACTGTTGTCTTTTTTCCTATTTTTTAATTGAAAAACGGAACTGCTTTTTTGACAGTAGCTTAGGATTTAATCTGTACAGACGAA